>CAMRHE010000994.1:0-232500 GCA_947044405.1 Leptodactylus fallax
ATATATACATATAAACACACACATACAAGTTATTTCAAAGAAATATGTGCACATGCAGACACATACACTGATAGAAAACACAGAAACTTGAACACATATATAGATGGAAATACATACACACACGTGCACACTATATACACCCATAAATACACACAAATATAGACGCATACAATTACACACATATACATACACTAAAATATACACACAAATGTAGACTCACTGACACCGATACATATACAAAACACAGAACATAAATATATATATATATAAATACATAGACACATGTGCACACTATAACACTATATACACCTATAAATACACACAAGTATAGACACATACAATCACACACATATACATAGACACTAATACATACACTAAAATATACACACAAATGTAGACACACAGGAATACACTCATATACTGTATATAGACTAAAATACAACTAATATGGTAGACACGGTACACATAAGTACAGTCACATACAGCAAATACATTCATATAGATAGGTGCACATATGTATACTGTACACACATATACATACTAGACATATTTGTCAATGCAGTTCCACACATGAGTTAAGTCCATAAGGTCACAGGAAGCGGGGATTAGAGCGCCCCCTGCTGTACGGACAACATTCATGGTGTCGGTTTGGGCCATAGAGCCCTGGATATGGGACACAAGCTCTGTACGTCCTAGAATGAAGGGGTTATATTGACCTGTATGCTACATATGTGCCGATACAGCATCACCCCCTGGTCCTGCCATCTGTATATGATCACCCCCGGTGTATATCAGTCTGTGGGATTGTAGAGGAAACTACTATGACTGTGAGGCGATGAGCGATGTCACCTAATCATGATAGCAAAAAATTCAGCAATTCTGTATTTTTTTTTTTAGTGAAATCCATTTGAAGTCCCTCCCCCATCTACATATATATATATATATTATTTTTCTTGCATTTTTCCCATAGGTTTTTCTGTAGGACTTTAATAATGCAGGTAAGAAAGTCACATTAAAAAAAAAGACCCACCAAAAACGATCGAATAAGGGCAATGAAAACTGCTAGAAAATCATAAAAATAAAAATGCTGAAAAAAATCCATCCCCCGTTTTGCACCTTGCTCGCCATTTTCCGTGATAGTGTGGAGCCAGGCGGGCCAGCGTGACTTGTAATGGAAATCTCCGTCAGTTCCTTCCCGGTATAGATCTCCATTCTGGTGCACTGAAGTGCATCTGGTTTATGAAGACATCAGAGTCTCTTCCTAAATCTCCCATTTCCTGCGCCAGTCGGGGTCTTTTTTAAGATTGGCGTATGTAGCACCTGTCTTAATAAATCTGCTCCAGTATATTTCGGTTTCCGGATTATTGGTCTTTCTGGATTATCACAGAGTATGTAACCACAATAATCCCGCCCGGAAGGCCTGGTCCCTACCACAAAAATATTATAGGAGCAGAGTTTGGGGTGACATTTTATTTTGGGGTCCAGATCTTCCTGAAAGATAATACCGGTTACATATTATCTAATATTCCAGAAAGGTTAATAATCCAGCAATTGTGATACATTGGGGCAGATTTATGAAGACTGGCGTGTCGTACGTCAGTCGTAATAAAGGCCCCGACAGACGCAGGGCTCCAGCCTCTTCCTAAATCAGTCTCACACCCGTGCGCCATAATGGCGGTCCATGCCTGTTAGGAACCAGCACAGATTTCCATTATACATCACGCCAGAAAACTGGCAGAGTTGTAATAAATATGTTGGGCCGAGGCGTCCCTGCCCCGTTCCATCCACATACGCACAATGTGGTGCGCGAGGGGGTTTGAGGTACATGTTTGGCTAAGAATCGGCCTTGCATCAAATGTACCCCATAATATCATCCCTCTAGGCCAGAAAACTGACCTACAGAGAATGATAAATCCCCCCAGGATTAGGGGAGAAGTGCACTTAGAAACAGACTGTAGTATCAGATTTGGGGCGATATTTTATAATTATCACCCCAATATTTTCTACTATGTTATTTTTGATCGCACTGCTTCCTGTTCCCGCGTATACAATGTATCTCCATTACCAGATTAATAGTCTTTCTGGATTACCAAGTAGTTTGTAACCAGAGCAATCCTTCAGGCAGACCCGTACCCCAACATAATCTGCTCCTATACTGCTATTCTATAGTGCACTTCTTCCTGTTCCCATGTACACAAAGTATAGCAATTTCTGGATTATTAGTTTTTCTGGAATATCAGATACTATGTAACCAGAATTATTCTTCAGGAAGATCTGGACCCTGAAATGTCACCCCAAAATCTGCTACAATAATTTTACTTTTACATGCACTTTTTCCTGTTTCCGTGTATACAATGTATCTCAATTGACGGATTATTAGTCTTTCTGGATTATCAAGTAGTTTGTAACTAGAGCAATCTTTCAGTCAGACCCGTACCCCAACATAAAAAGTCACCCACAATCTGCTCCTATAATGCTATTTTCCGTGCACTTCTTCCTGTTTCTTACAATTGTCAGATTATTAGTCTTTCTGGATTATCAAATAGTAGCTATTGCAATTGTTGGATTATTACTCTTTCTGGAATATCAAATAGTAAGTAACCAGAGCAATCTTTCAGTCAGACCCGTACCCCAACATAAAAAGTCACCCACAATCTGCTCCTATAATGCTATTTTTAGTGCACCTATTGTTGTTTCTTGCAATTGTCAGATTATTAGTTTTTCTGGATTATCAAATACTATGGATTGCAAATACTGGATTATTAGTCTTTCTGGAATATCAAATAATAAGTAACCAGAGAAATCCTTCACGCAGACCTGTACCCCAACACCACAACTCACCCACAATCTGCACCTATAATGCTATTCTTTAGTGCACCCATTGCTGTTTCTTGCAATTTGTCTTTCTGGATTATCAAATAGTATATATTGCAATTGTCAGATTATTAGTCTTTCTGGAATATCAGATAACATGTAACCAGAGCAATCCTTCATGCAGACCTGTACCCCAACATCACAGCTCACCCACAATCTGCTCCTGTGTTATTCTTTACTGCACTTCTTCCTGTTCCTATGTATACAATGTATCTCAATTGCTGGATTATTAGTCTTTCTGGAATATCACATAGTAAGTAAGCAGAGCAATCTTTCAGGCAGACCCGTACCCCAACATAAAAAGTCTGCTCCTATAATGCTATTGTTTCCGTGCACGTCTTCCTGTTCCTTACAATTGTCAGATTATTAGTCTTTCTGGATTATCAAATAGTATATATTGCAATTTTGGGATTACTAGTCTTTCTGGAATATCAGATAGTAAGTAACCAGAGCAATCCTTTAAGCAGACCCGTACCCCAACATAAAATCTCACCCACAATCTGCTCCTATAATGCTATTTTCCATGCACTTCTTCCTGTTTCTTACAATTGTCAGATTATTAGTCTTTCCGGATTATCAAATCGTATCTATTGCAATTGTTGGATTATTACTCTTTCTGGAATATCACATAGTAAGTAAACAGAGCAATCCTTCAGGCAGACCTGTACCCCAACATAAAGAGTCACCCACAATCTGCTCCTATAATGTTATTTTCCGTGCACTTCTTCCTGTTCCTTGCAATTGTCAGATTATTAGTCTTTCTGGATTATCAAATAGTATCTATTGCAATTGTGGGATTCTGAGATTTTCTGGATTATCAGTACATGCACGATCTCCTGTGCAACCTGCAAAACTTCGAGCACCCGGAGCAACGGCAGAGCAACTTCTTAACCCCTTGTGTGGAGGATTGCCTCCTGTCTGTTGTTTTAGGAAGTTAATAGAACTGGAGTAAAAACACGAGCATTTCCGAATTTCACTGTGAGGGTGAGGAAAGGTCAGAGTGACAGATCCCCTGGGGGGCAGGAGGAGGGGGGAGATCAGGCAGCAACCATTGTTTTCCTTATCGGGGGGGTGGAGGGAGAGGGAAGCCTGATTGACAGTCAGAAATCTGATCCTGTGAAAGAGACAGAGAGCAAATGGGAGGGAGAGATCTCTCTCAGTAGTTTGGATAGGAGGCCCCTGGAGGAGAAGCAGAGGAAAAACCACACAATCCAGCTCTGTCAGTGGAGCTTGCAGCCTGCACAGGGGGAAGTGCTGGGAAATAATTAATGGTTTTCATTAAATTTTGCAAGGAGTTTGGTGCAAGCAGTCGCCATCAGGTGGGTCTTTTGCAACAACTTTTGTCTTTCCTGCATGCAATAGTCAGCCCTATGGCCAGAATTTACATTGTAGCCTCGCTGCAAATCATCTTGATCGCCATTACTAGTTGTGCACACGTTTGCAAATCACTGATTCCCACTTGCAGCCCTTGGAAAGAGAGAGGGGGAGAGGAAAGAGAGAGAGTAAGGGGAGGGGGCCCACTGGCCACTACCTAGCCCCACAATAGCCAGGTTGTATTATTTCCTATTTGCCCTGTTGTTGTTGATTTTTCTGTCTTCTCCCCCCTTTAGCTGAAGCCACAGCCTCCCATGCAAATGCAGCTGAGAGCTGAGGAGGGATTTTTATGAATGGGACTGTTGAGGGTTAATTAGCTATGCAAATGCAGAAGCCTCTCATTCATGGGGAATTTTTTTTTTCTCTAAAGCCATCTTGTTTCCCTTGCAGCTCAGATCCTGAGGAAATCACAAGATAAATGCAGGCAACAGACAGGTTGTGACTTAAAGAGTGGTGTAAATAGAATCTGCCAAGGATGGATGGATTTTATGATCAGCAAGTGCCTTACATGGTTCCCAATGTGAGTGGCTTCAATGCACTGACACCCTGACATCTCACTCTACAAGTTTAGAAACTTCCTGCACTTCCTATACTTTCCCTTTCCCTTCATCTTTTCTCTAGATGGTCTGATACATGACTTTTACTCTCTGTGTCCCCTTCTGTAGGGTGGTGGTTGCTTTGTACAGGTTGCTATTAGTTTCCTATGTTGTACTAACCCCTTACAATAAACTCCAGTAGTATCTGTATATAGTATATGGTTGTCTGGTCTTGCATTACTTTGCTACATAGTATCTGTAGTTTCCTATGTTGTACTAATCCCTTACAATAAACTCCACTATATAGTGTATGGTTTTGCATTACTTTGCTACAGGGTATTCTCATTTTCATATGTTGAACTAATAAGGGGCTTATATAACATGGGATCCTTGCAATAAAACCAGTAAATAGTTCCTGCATCTTGTGTACAGTCTTATTGCATTATTTTGCTACATGGCATCCTTACTATCCCAGGTTGCACTAACAAGGGGCTTCTAGAACTAGGACCCCCATAAACCCTAATAATACCTGTATATAGTGCATGGTCTTGCATTATTTAACCACATGGTACCATTACTTTCTTATGTTGCACTATAAGGGGCTTATATAACTAGGACCCTAACAGTAAATCCCAATAGTTCCTGTATATAGTGTAGTTGTTGCATTACTTTGCTACATGATATTCTTAGTTTCCTATGCTGCACTAAAGGTCATATATAACATAGGACCCTTACATTAAATCCCAGTAGTCCCTCTATAGGGTATGCTTTTGCATTACTTTACTACCTGTTATCCTTACTTTCTTATGTTGCACTAATATAGGACCCTCACAATAATCTCCTGTAGTACCTGTGTATAGCGTACAGTGTTGCATTACTTTGCTACATGTTATCGTTAGTCTCCTATATTGTAATACAGGGCTAATATATAGGTCTTGTAGTATCAAGGTTAAGGCTAGTTACCCTGTAGCGTAGCAGTCTTGCTATATCTGACCAGTAAAAGAGTTAATCTGCATGACCATAACTTTGTGTTGCAACAACCCCAATAGGAAGTAAATATAGTATCATAATATTTAGCCTTATGGTTACAATGTTGCAAAAGCCTCAATAAGAGGTTATTACAGTGCAGCAACATTGAAGTGTTTATATTATTTGTTACAATGTTGCAACCGTTCCAGCAAGAGGTTAATACAGTGCAACCGTATTACAATATTTCTCTTTTCGGTGGCTACAGTGTTGCAGATGCCCCCAGCAGGCTTTTCTCTGTATACTAGGAGTATATAATAGAGCTATTTATGTTGCTATAGCTTGCTGAGTGTTTAAGCTGCTTCTTCTTCTTCTTCGCACTGTTGAGCTGACTTGGTCTCAGACTCTGATTCTTGCTGTTTTTAGAATCAAAGTGGGACAATCTGCCATGAGAGAAGCACGAATAGCAGGAAAAGAAAGTTTTTAAATAGAGACCTGGCTCATGACTCAGAAGGTGAGATGTGCTGCGAGGATTTGGGGTGGATTGTGTACATATAGTCATTCATGGGCTCCTTATTACATGTGATGGATCTATTATTACATGATATTTGCAGTCATATAACATGGTACATTGGTCAGGAGTTCTTGGTCTTGATCCTTTGCATCACACATGGTCCAAATCTGTTATGGTCTATGTCGCTGTTCTATGTATTCTATATCGTATATGGGGAATCTCTGTCCTGGTTGTAACAGATATGTATCCTATATCTGTCCTATGTGGAAAATCACTATCCAGGTTGTAACGGCTATGTATTCTATATCTGTCCTATATGGAAAATCACTATCCAGGTTGTAACGGCTATGTATTCTATATCTGTCCTATATGGAAAATCACTATCCAGGTTGTAACAGATATGTATTCTGTATCTGTCATCTATCCAGGTTGCAACACAGTCCATGACCAATGTAATGTAAAGGAATACTAAGCTCAACATGATATAGTTTGCAGAGATTTGCCATGTCAGACCCAATAACTTTCCCATAGAAGAGCGTAGCCACCCGATTAAGATACATAGAAATATCTAAATATACACCTTGGATTAAAATGCAAACTATTGAACTTTTATCTACAGAGCTTTTCCAAGATCTGAGCCAGTTGCAAGAGACGTGGCTTGCAGAAGGTAAGAAAATTAAAAAGAAAAATAAATAAAAAAATGTAAAAGCCAAATGTATGTTACCCCCCCAGATCATGGATGGAGGGAGAGGAGGGAGAGAAAAAAAAAAGTCTTGAACTTGCTGTCTTAATGTTCAGCCCAATTAATTGAGCTTTAAAAGAGCCACCTCATGTGTCATGCATACATTAGAGAGACTGATGAGTTTGTCTTTGGGGACTCAGGGGCTGCTCTACCCAGTGTCATCACAAATTACCAGGAGAAATTGCTTCCAGCTCACAATCACATCTGCTTTTGGCAAGAACTAATGCAGCAAGACTTGGAAGTTCGGAGCCTCTCTTCAGGTTTTTAATTGCAATTGATCAGGTTTATATCAGTGCACCTCCAGAGACTGTATACAGCCAGAACGGGGCTCGCTCTTGTCTTCTGAGCAGCACACATGACTCTTTGGTGTTCTGGAAGAGCAGCTTTCTGATGGCAGAAATTGGTATCTCTGAGTTTAGGAGGACGGGATGCTTCAAGAATTGAGTGCCAGTGTCTTCTTCCCCCCTTGCGCACAGCATAGGACTCTAGGTGTGTATGGATGGAATTTGGGGAAACAAAATGTTACATTTTATGCTATTTCATACCTTTTCCAGATTTTTTTTCTATTTTATTTTGCATTTAATATTTTTTTTGCATTTTCTTCTTTATCCTATTTTTAAATTTTTTTTTCTAGATATACATGTTATCTCGCCTTATTCTGCCTATTGCTAATATAGTTGACCCTGTAACCCTGTATGGGAAGTCATCATTGTAATAGGGAGTTTATTGTAGATTTTACCTGTTTTATGTATTTTTCTATGATTTTGGCTCTGAAGTTGGGTTTGCTGAGTTGGTCTATGCGGAGAGTTTATTGCTGGTTTTTACATACATTTTTGCATTGATAATATTATATTGTGTACTATATTTTATGATACAAAGACTGACGGCTCCTTAAAACTTTTTGCTGGTCGATTTCCTATCTTTACATTTTTTTTTTAATTTAACTTTTTTTAGTGTGCATTATAGTTTTAGGCAAAAACATTTTAGAATTGTGCAGATATATTCCTGTCCATACGTTACTAGCTACCTTGGCTATAGTTAGATTTGGAACAAGAAGGTTAAGGAAGACATATATATACATATAAGATATTTTTTCCAAAAATTTTTCAAAAATACCCTTTTCATGTACAAGGTTTTGATGGAGTTTAAAAGCTTTTTTTTCTTTCGTGTCGTGTGAACAGTCTGAAAAGTATTCAATAGCCAAAAAATATCTTGTAGCTCTGTACAGTATCATGTATCTATGGACAGTATATCCGGAGTATTTTTTATTTTTTTTTGACACGGTTGTCCTATTATTGGATGCTTTACAATGATTTCCACTCGTTTGCTTCATATAGGATGAGTTGTCAAGCGGATGATTCATAAACGTGGCTGAAACACCTGGTGTAGACTTTACCTGTTGGGGCAGGTCTTATTATAGACCTTGTGTATGGGTGAATATTTTTGTGTCTTGCAGGATTTCGCTTTTCTGTATCATTATTATTATTATTACCTCTTGGTTTGACAACTTTATCGAAGAGCCAGACATTCTAATTATCGCTACATTGTATCTTTATATATGATCTATATGCTCTCTGTATATCAGCCCCTACCATATACATTGTTTTCTTTTTGCTGTTTTTGACCTTTCGTAGTTATCAAACTTGCTAAAAACTGTAACTTTTAGGCCCTTTTTGGTTGTATTGTTTCAGTCTTAAGGAGCTCAGATTGTGATCTTTTTGCATCTTTGGGTTTTGTGTTTTTTCTTCACGTTCCTACCATGTACGAAGCAAAAAAGTTGCACCATTGGGGTTTGGTATTGAGGAGTCCTACAGCTTAGATAGTCCCTTGAAGTCCTAGAGATTGTCTTCCCATATTGGGTCATTGGGGCACCTGCATTCCTATTGACTACGTACATGTGTATTAAGATGTCGTGTCTTAAGTAAGAACCACGACCGCACTCTCCGACTTCTCCCCCTGCAGATACGACTTGATATCCTACATAGAGTTAAACCTCTCTAATTTCATTAGGCTTCTACCATACGATACGGAATATGATACCTTCATGTCCTTGTTAACCCATCCCCTGCCCTATCGGTTTCTTTCCATAGTGATTTGATTTTTTTTTTTTCCCTTCTCAATTAGAATTATGAAATTTTATGCCTTTTTTTTTTACCAATAGGTTCCATAGATGATGTGGATACATGTAGGGTGTAGTAGACCCAAAAACTACCAAAATACCCCCATTGAACCAATCTGTTGCCCTCTATGGTTGATCTATAGTATTTGTTGACTTGAACTTGATTTATTTTCCCAACTTTTTTAAAATTCTTTTTGAAATCCTACTTTTGTCACCCAAAAATGAGATTTTTTTATGGGATATTGAGAGAGGGTTATCTGTGAAGGTTTACCTGTACAGGATGGGCAGTTCAGTTCATACCCCATAGACTGACTTGACCATTTACGTGGGTAGGGGAGGAGGGTTGACTCCGACTTGACTCCTCAATGGTCAATAAGTTTTTAAAAGCTTGTAGTATCATGGTCGCGTACTACAACCACTTCGGAACGCAATATTCAGATAGAGCGTAGATTAAACTGCATCGACTCCGAGAGGTGTAAAGTTCTTGGTAAGTTTTCTTTTTGATACTTCAAGGAATCGGAGAAGATCACTTGTGCCCCATTGCCAGTTGTAGTCATTGTTACCCCCAATGTAATTCAGTAGTAGAGATTTTAGTAGGTTGGAACAAACCGGAACTAAGAACTATGTCAACTTTTTGAAAAAGTTTTGAACATTTTTATTTTTTGTACTACTTGTGTATTACGTAGCAATAGCTTAGACTTTATAGAGTCTCGTTGTCCCAGTTTTCTTCCTTTTTGGGCTTTTTCGGCTGTTTGCCGAAATTAACATTTTTCAAATATTCAAAAACTTTGGATGCAGAAAAATCGAATGATTGGGGAATTGCTGTAACTGTCCTGTATGAATGGGGCTTGTAGAAATCCATGGTCATTCTGAAAAAAACAACCCCATTCACGTGCATGGAAGTCGATTCCATTTGCAAAAATTTCTGCAGCAAATGTGAACATGCCTTAAGGCTTCTCTGTCAAAATAGCTATGACTTATTAGAGCAAGGTTTCCACTATTACAGCTTTTCTTATCTGACTCATAGTGAGGTTGCTCAGATTAGATATCGTGTTTCCTAAAGCTTGAATATGATTTTTAGGTCTTCTGACTGTGAACATTTTATATGTTTTTGTATTTTATTTTTTTTTAGGTAATGGTTTATAGAAGGAGATAAATAGACATCGTATCTGCAGAAATCACAAATGTGTCTATTTCATCCAATAGTAGGGGATGAGTGTGGTAGTCGGTGGTCTACACCCTGTGACCCTCCCAATGTTGGGGTACTACAACTCCCAGACGCTGGAGGGTTAGTCTGGGGCTACACTTTTTGTTTTTTGACTATTGAGTTACTACTCCAGTCCATGGCCATACATTGAGCTCTAGACAGTCTGGGTTGGAGCTGTCACCCAATAGTCCAAAACAATGGGTAGGGTTACAAAAAGTTTCAGCGTTGTCCTGACCTTTGGCTGAAAATGCAGATGAATTTTTTGTTGCAGTTTTTTTGAGCTGGATCCATATGGAAGGGAATGTTTTCCCTCATTTATATACCCATATATTTTGTATGAACTAGTTTGGGTTCAACAAACTGCACCAAAAACTGAATCCAAAACTTCCAGCCTTAGGACTGTTTCGGACAACAGCAATATGGCTGTGTCGTATGGACCGCATTGCAACGCAAAACCCATCCCAACCGAGAGGTATGACCCTAATGTAAAGTATCATAGATCCCAATGATAAGGGCGGCTAGTTCGGGACCCCGGTTGGTACGGGATTTGTGGCTATAATAGGGACATATTACGGCCATCTGAATTGGCCCCAAGGGTATTTTTGTCTCCCTATAGTCCTACATATGGATGGGGTTATTCTTGCATCAAACACATGGACTTTCACAAGCCTTATTCAGATGAATGGGAGAGTCGTGGAAACTTTTTGTGATAAATCTGTTGTGTGTGAATATACGCTTACAGGTTCCAGTGTTTGCTTGTACATGGATGATCGGGGGCATGTCGTGTGTGTTGGGCGTAGACTCGCTCAGGTCTGTCACATTGTGTTTGTTACTTGTTACGTTCTTCCATGGGGTGATAACATTGTATCTATTTATGACACAAGTTCTGAAGGTAAACAGAATATTCCGGATATAATCATAGTCTTCTTCTATGAACATGCACGTTCAGCTGAGTGTGCATGTGCTGTCAATAGGAAATGGGGAGTAAGCCGCTGCAGATGCTTTAAAGGGATTGAGCATGCTTAAATCCAACAACCCGATCCTTATGTCCCCGACATCTGCCATGAGAGAGAATTGGGAGGCCCCACTGTACCCCCATATTACATGCTCGGCAGGTCCTTCCAAAATCTGTGGGTTTGGCGGTCATTCGTGTAAAGTGTACAGCCAGTTTGACCCTGACCCAATGGTAATGGCTTGGGGACTGGCACTAAGTAAAGGGGTACCCCAAACCGCACAATCCCTTTAAGGGTGTATTTACACATTGCAGTTGGGTGCAGCGAAAACTGCAGTGGAAAAAAATTCCCTGCAGTTTCTTAACCTTACAGGTGATATTTTATTTAACTGGTTTTACCTGTTAGGATGAATAACCTGCTCCAAAAACATGCATGCAGTTTTTTTTTTCCATTGCAGTTTTAACTGCACCATGTGCATGCACCCTTAGGATGAAATTCCAAATTTTTAAAGAAAATTCCTCCACGTTTTTAGAATTGAGCAGTAAACAATGGGGCGTATTCCTCATTTGCAGGTGAATACGCACTGTTGTCCTCTGTTATCCACTACAGATATTGACTGCCTTTTGGCTTTAAAAAAACTGCATGTGTGATTGAAGCCCTATAAGTGGTAGAGACCCTGAGTGCTCTTTGGCTCAAAAAAACTGCATCAAAAACTGCAAGTGTGAATTCAGCCCTCCCTCACATCTTGGGGAGCATGACTATACAGTGAGTGTAGGATCAGTAAATAGAAGCTACTGCTTTCTGTTATCAGTCTATTCAGATGGGTTACAGACACAGTAGCTACAGCTCAAAAAAGCTGCATCAAAAACTGCATGTGTGATTTCAAACTTATAACGCCACCCAGCACTACTATAACCTCTCATCTTGGGGTTCATGACTACACAGTGACTGTAGGATTGGTGAGTAGAAGCCGCTGCTTTCTGTTATCAGTCTTTTTAGATGGGATGAAGACACTGAATGCACTTTAGCTCAAAAAACTGCATCAAAAACTGCATGTGTGATACCCGCTGTATATCAGGTAGAGACCATGAGTGCCCATTGGCTCAAAAACTGCTTGTGTGATTATAGCCCTATATGGGGTAGAGACACTGAGTGCCCTTTGACTATGGCGGAAAATACTGCATTAAAAACTGCATGTGTGATTATAGTCCTATAACGCCACCCTGCACTGTATAACCTCCTGTCTTGGGGTGCATGACTATACAGTGTCTGTAGGATCAGTGAACAGGAGCTGCTGCTTTCTGTTATCAGTCTATTCAGATGGGGTAAAGACACTGCGGCTTTGGCTTTAAAACTGCATGTGTGATTGCAGCCCTATAACACCACCCGCACTATTATAACCTCCCCTCTTAGGGTGCCTGTCCCTTTAAGGTCTCTTCACATTTTCCCCACCTGGTCCGTGTTGACTTTCGATGGAGTTTGACTTTATTTTTTCTCCTGGGCAGAAGGGTGTGACGCCGGAGCGGCCGTGTGGTTGGCGCACATGGTTCATGGTGGACTTCTGTGTGTGTTTTTTTTTGTGAATGGAGGCAGAACTCCAGCCCTGCTCGCTTGTCTTGAGAAATTGCATCGGATCAGCTGTCTCATTCACTGGCAGGGAGAGTGACTCATACATCTTCTGTCTTCTTTGGCTGCAGGTCATTGTTACAGTGGATAGAGCTCGTTTTAATTAAAACCTTAACCCTTTCCTTGCCCCGTTCCCTTTCCGCAACCTCTTCTAAAAAATTTTTTTTTCTCCACCAGCCCCGCTACGGTTTTTTCGAGACGTCTTGTCAGGAGTCTCTTTGAAAGCTCCATTATATTTCCTTGATTCTGTTGATTTAGTAAAAAGCGTGACATCTTGGGGGTGGGTTGGAACTGGCACGTCGATGTTAATACAGCTCCCATCTCCACCTCCGCACCCGCTAATAATAAAGCGAAAACAGGCTTCCGATTCTATCTCCAAATAGCTATTAGCACAGGATTATACGATTGTGCAGCAAGAAACAAGCCGCGTAGACGGCAACTTTACTGTATGTATGGCGGGTCACAGGTGAATGGCGGCGCTTGTTACTTTGTATCCAGCATGGGATACTTTAGAATTCTCTATTTAACCCTTTACCGCCAACAGTTACTGTTTTCATTGGATACTTAGAATTTGCCACCAACAGTAAGGACGTATTCACACCAACGTATTTCCCATCCATGCGTTTTTTTCAGCACATGGACCCGTTATAACATATGGGGTTACTCACATGTCCGTTTCTTTTTTCGCAAAGTGATGACATAGTTGCAGTATTTTTCATTTTGCCCATTCAAGTCTATGGGGCCGTGAAAAACAGGCAGTGCCCGGATGTCATCCAAGTGCCCTCCATCTTTTTTTTTTTTTTTTCTTCACTGTCCCATAGACTTGAAAGGGGCGCAAAATGGATCGAACACAGACATATTTATTAAAAAACGGTCTGCTCACTTTTTGCGGTCCACAAAACAGTTAAGTCACGTGAATTATCCATAAGCAAGGGTTTGTTCTCATTGTATGCTAGAAACAACTGTGTTGAATGCTGCTTTGGTAGTGTTTGGAGGCAGTGCATGTGATGGCTCCATAGTTAACCATTTGTGGTCTAAAAGGCTTTACAGTGTTGCTCATTTCAGTAGGAAAATCTGTCAACAAACTTGGAAATCTGACACCCTTTAAGGGGGCCTCGGCATTCAGACTGCCACCTAACAATAGGAGGGGGTCCCTGATCTTGCACCCTATGTCAAAAACCCCTGGCCTGTCACTGGGCTTGTTTGCAGTTTGTTTTGTTGCTGTCCATCCTCTTTTGGGGGGCACGAATACAGAGATATGGCTGCAGTATACACTGACACACTATGTGTCCCCTGTTTAACCCATTGTGATCTGGAGCCAATCTGTTATGCAATGTTGCATTGTTACTGTGCAATTGGCTGCTGTATATGCTGGACAGATGTATTTTTACCTATTTATTATTTTATCAGGATTTTATTTTTTTTAACTTATTATTATTTATTTTATTTTTATCACATTTAGTCTTATTATGCTTTTAGTTTTTTTTACTATTTTTTATTTATTGTTATTATTATTATTGTTATTATTATTGTTATTATTTTTTGCCTTATTTGTAACCGTATTTATGGCCTTTATATTTTAGCGGTTAAGTTCTGGTGACCATAGAAATGAGAGACTGCCTAGAAGACCCCACTGCTACAGTCTGATTTCTAAGAGTATATTCACATGTGGCAGATTTGTTGCAAAAATCACTGAAAAGTTGTGATATCATCTGAATGGGTTCTTTGTTGGCAAGGACAAGCCCCATTCACATGCAACAACCCTGCCCATGTGAATTTACCCTCAGGACTGTCAGTAGTGGGCACTGGACTAGTTGGGTTTTTACTTGGCTGATATTCTTTACACTGTGATAAGCGGCGTCAGAGACAGCACAGTGGCCGCTTATCTCTATCCTATAGAAATCCCTAGTTTGCTGAGTTGAATGGAGATGTTAATGGGATGGGGGGGGGGGAGTATAAGACATGGCTGATGTTGGCTTCTGCATTATGGCTGCCAGACCTGAATCCTCTGCGGTTCTGCTGAGCCGGTCCTCATAGGACTCAATGTCATCTACACTTGGTTCAGGCCAACCATAAGAGTTTGGGTCTTGCAGATATAATGTACACATTATCATGGCCGCCGGATGAAACCATTGGCCGACCGTTGGCTCCTTTTGTGTGAATGATCATGGCTGGGCTTTTTGGATGTGGAGTTCCCCTTTAAGACATTCAGATTGCCAAGTGTTGTAAAGTGAGTTTTGCAAAGTCTTCCACCTATTGTAATTGTGTTTTATATACATTGGTGTTGCCCCTCATAGAGGGCCCCAGCAGGTCTCTTTATAGGGCCACATCTTATGGAAGTGTATAGTAATAAGAGGATATTGGTCACATGTGGGGGTGCAGATATGTCCGGAGGTTCTCCGCGCTGGACATAAGAAGTGATCCTGAGGGTAGAGACGTGCTCTGGACAGTTATAGTCACGGCATGGCTGATAACAGGGACAATAGACCGCATCCACCAGCATAAACAGTGAAGGGCTTGGGTTTGCTCTGCCTTTAAGTTAGGTTATGGCTATACAGTATATCTGCTGCAGCCAGGAATGGGTTAATCCGCAGCTCTGCCGCTTTCTTCTTCTCATTATTGTGATTGATGGCTATGTAATCCGAGGATGATGTAGCAGAGAGCATTTGGCAGCATTAACTCTGTTTGTGCCATGGACGTCCTAATGACTTGTTTGCATTACTCAGATCTGTCATTCAGATGCTCAGTGGCATTTCCCAAAAATGTCACTGTGGATTAGACGTCTTCTAATGTTTGGACAACTTTATTAATACTAAATATTCTTACATTATTTATTTTAAAGTTTTTTTTTTTTTTTATGAGATCTATCTATCTTCTATCTATCTATCTATCTATCTATCTATCTATCTATCTATCTCATATCTATCTATCTATCTATCTATCTATCTATCTCATATCTATCTATCTATCACATATCTATCTATCTATCTATCTCATATCTATCTCATATCTATCTATTATCTATCTATCTCATATCTATCTATCTCTATCTATCTATCTCATATCTATCTATCTCATATCTATCTCATATCTATCTCATATCTATCTATCTATCTCATATCTATCTATCTATCTCATATCTATCTATCTCATATCTATCTATCTCATATCTATCTATCTCATATCTATCTATCTCATATCTATCTATCTCATATCTATCTATCTCATATCTATCTATCTATCTCATATCTATCTATCTATCTCATATCTATCTATCTATCTCATATCTATCTATCTATCTCATATCTATCTATCTCATATCTATCTATCTCATATCTATCTATCTCATATCTATCTATCTATCTATCTATCTATCTATCTAATTCTATCTATCTATCTATCTATCTATCCCATATCTATCTATCTCATATCTATCTATCTCATATCTGTCTATCTATCTCATATCTATCTATCTCATATCTATCTATCTATCTATCTATCTATCTATCTCATATCTATCTATCTATCTATCTCATATCTATCTATCTATCACATATCTATCTATCTATCTATCTCATATCTATCTCATATCTATCTATTATCTATCTATCTCATATCTATCTATCTCATATCTATCTATCTCATATCTATCTATCTCATATCTATCTCATATCTATCTATCTATCTCATATCTATCTATCTATCTCATATCTATCTATCTATCTCATATCTATCTATCTCATATCTATCTATCTCATATCTATCTATCTCATATCTATCTATCTCTATCTATCTATCTCATATCTATCTCATATCTATCTATCTATCTCATATCTATCTATCTATCTCATATCTATCTATCTATCTCATATCTATCTATCTATCTCATATCTATCTATCTATCTCATATCTATCTATCTCATATCTATCTATCTCATATCTATCTATCTCATATCTATCTATCTATCTATCTATCTTATCTATCTATCTATCTATCTATCTATCTATCTATCTATCTATCCCATATCTATCTATCTCATATCTATCTATCTCATATCTATCTATCTATCTATCTCATATCTATCTCATATCTATCTATCTCATATCTATCTATCTCATATCTATCTATCTCATATCTATCTATCTCATATCTATCTATCTCATATCTATCTATCTCATATCTATCTATCTATCTCATATCTATCTATCTATCTCATATCTATCTATCTCATATCTATCTATCTCATATCTATCTATCTCATATCTATCTATCTCATATCTATCTATCTCATATCTATCTATCTATCTATCTATCTATCTATCTATCTATCTATCCCATATCTATCTATCTCATATCTATCTATCTCATATCTATCTATCTATCTATCTCATATCTATCTCATATCTATCTATCTCATATCTATCTATCTCATATCTATCTATCTCATATCTATCTATCTCATATCTATCTATCTCATATCTATCTATCTCATATCTATCTCATATCTATCTATCTATCTCATATCTATCTATCTATCTCTATCTATCTATCTCTCATATCTATCTATCTATCTCATATCTATCTATCTCATATCTATCTATCTCATATCTATCTATCTCATATCTATCTATCTATCTATCTATCTATCTTATCTATCTATCTATCTATCTATCTATCTATCTATCCCATATCTATCTATCTCATATCTATCTATCTCATATCTATCTATCTATCTCATATCTATCTATCTCATATCTATCTATCTCATATCTATCTATCTATCTATCTATCTATCTATCTATCTATCTATCTATCTATCTATCTATCTATCTATCCTTTTAGTTACCCTGATTTAAAGATACAACTTCTACTACTCCCCTCCCTTGACTTTCTATTCTTTTCTTTTTTTTCTCTCTCTCCTATTTGACTCCCCATTGACCCCCCCCCCCCCCCCCCCCCCCCTCTTCCTTCCTTCCTTCCTTCCTTCTCTCCCTCTCCACCCTCCTCTGATCCCCCTGTTAACTTCTTTCTCTCTCTCCCTCTTGACTCTCTCCCCCTTTTGATCTCTATCTTAACTCTTCTTCTTTCTTTCTCTCTATTGCCCTATGTCTCTCTCTCTCTCTCTCTCTCTCTCTCTCTCTCTCTCTCTCTCTGTCTATGTCCTTCTGATACTACAGCTCTCCTCATGCTCTAGCTCTGGCTCGCTGGAGACCCCTGCTCTAGAGTACTCCGGCTTGCTAATACATTTACATTACGTCCCATCTGGATGGAGAATTTCATTCTCATTTTTTGACTTCACTTTCTTGAACTTTCTGGAAACTTTTGCTGGTGTATCTTTGGCGTCGTCCTCCATCAGATGCTTCTATAGCGACATCTTGTAGCGCTTACAGCAAAAACATTAGTACCGTTAATGATCCACACAATGACCCTTTATTTTACTGTCTAAATATACAGCGATTCTATCCGATTGCTCGCAGAAACAAAGCACAATGGGCTGTTGTACATGGGCGCACAATCGGACGATTCACCGCCGAGCGTCTATAGATGGATGTAACACTGCTTGTGTGTGATTGATAGAGAGATCCGAGTGTAACAATACATGTCTGTATGTAGCAGAACCTAGAGAGAAATGGGGGCACGGACAGGGGTAGCAGAGCTGGGTTTGTCATTCAGAATTGTGATAATATTGCTGCGCCTCTTGCAGTCCCATGTAAACCCACGGGTAACACACTGCTGTCAGCCTGGTAACAAATTCTGCTCTGCTACATATAAACATTTTATGGTGAACAGTTATATACCTGACATACAATACATATGGGATATCTATCTATCTGTCTATGCATCTTGTACTTTTATCTATCTCTTCTATCTGTCAGTCATCTTGCATCTCTTGTATCACTCATCTGTCTATGTAGCCATCTTCTATGTATCTAGCTATCTTGGATATATGTAGCTATCTTGTATCTATCTATTGATCTATCTGTCTGTCTATTCTATAACCTTCTGCCTCTTGTATCATCTATGTATCTAATCGTCTGTCTTGTATTCTATCTATCTTGTATGTATTATGTTTGTCTTCTATCTATCTATCTATCTCTATCTATCTATCTATCTATCTATCTATCTATCTATCTATCTCATATCTATCTATCCTATCTATCTCTATCTATCTATCTATCTCATATCTATCTCATATCTATCTATCTATCTATCTATCTATCTACCTTCCTATCTATCTATCTCATATCTATCTCATATCTATCTCATATCTATCTATCTATCTCATATCTATCTATCTATCTCTATCTATCTATCTATCTATCTATCTATCTATCTCATATCTATCTCATATCTATCTCATATCTATCTCTATATCTATCTATCTCATATCTATCTATCTATCTATCTATCTATCTATCTATCTATCTATCTATCTATCTATCTATCTATCTATCTATCTCATATCTCTCTATCTATCTATCTTTCTCCATCCATCATAGTGTTAGCTTAGTGTTTGCTTAATGTTATTTTATCTTTTGCCTTATAACATTCTTGTTTTTTCTTCCATTTTTCCAGCTCAAGTGCCGGACAACGATGAGCAGTTTGTTCCCGACTACCAGGCTGATAACTGTAAGTCCTCCACCTCTCCGCCTCGCGGGCTTGTGCACCTCCATTACTCTGCTATTAAGGAGCCGGCGAGGTTGCGAGAGCTTCTTTATAACCTGCAGTTTATTCCTTCAGAATTTTCTTAAGTGATTGTTTGTATTCTGTGTAATGTAATGGAGTAAACCGGGATCTAATGGAGGTCGGAGTTCTCTGCTATACCATTTACAGCTAATGGGTTACTATGCTTGTATGTAGCAGAGGGGAATTTATCAGTTTAACCCCTTTTGGGTTATTATGTTAGTGCATTAGGTTTACCTGCGGTCCTAGGTAAGGCCGTGAGTGAGTTGTGTGCATACTCGGCTCTGCTACATCTGCCTGCTGCAGTCAGTCTTATAAGCGTGACTTGGGGCAGTGAGTGATGGTGGGAAGGACACTTGGCCCTTGCCCATTCATAAACTGTTGCCTTAAGGAGATTACATGGTTGATCGTCTTATTATATATATTTATATCTGTGCATGGTGCAGACTAAAAATAACCGCACAGTGTTAGCCCGGGGTGTGCAAAGAAGAAAGGACGCCCCATTGCAAAAGTCAGCATGCCCCTTGCTCAGCTCACACATCCCTCCATACCATGCCCCTAGTGCTGGATTTACCCTGTCCCCTTAGTGACCCCTGATGTAGGCGGATGGGGTGACCCCGGGGCGACTCCCTTGTTTGCTGCTATGTAGTGAATGTCTTGGGTTCATATCCCCCTTGGTGGTGGTTGGGGGGAGGCGGATGAACCTTTGCTGGGGGCCTCGCTTTTTCTGATCTAGGATTTTCTAGCTGTTACATTGCCATGGCCGGAGAAGAACTCACAGGCGGCTGATTTATCTAGAACTATCGGTGTGATAGAAGGAACCGTTACTGGGGACAACTCTCTGTGATGGAGTTATCCCTGGAACGATCGGCGCATCTCGCCAAATATACGGAATGGCGACATAATAACAATCCATGGTCAGAAAGTCTATTATAGTGGATTAAATACAGGGAATATCTGTCTATCTATCTCATATCTATCTATCTCATATCTATCTATCTATCTATCTCATATCTATCTATCTATCTATCTATCTCATATCTATCTATCTATCTATCTCATATCTATCTATCTATCTATCTATCTCATATCTATCTATCTATCTATCTCATATCTATCTATCTATCTCATATCTATCTATCTATTATCTATCTATCTATCTATCTCATATCTATCTATCTATCTATCTATCTATCTCATATCTATCTATCTATCTCATATCTATCTATCTCATATCTATCCCATATCTATCTATTTATCTATCTATCTCATATCTATCTATCTATCTATCTATCTATCTATCTATCTATCTATCTATCTCATATCTATCTATCTCTATCTATCTATCTATCTATCTATCTCCTATCTATCTCATATCTATCTATCTCATATCTATCTCATATCTATCTATCTATCTATCTATCGATCTTCTGTCTATCTATCTTCTGTCTATCTCCTATCTATCTCATATCTATCTATCTATCTCATATCTATCTCATATCTATCTATCTATCTATCTATCTATCTATCTGTCTATCTCATATCTATCTCATATCTATCTATCTATCTCATATCTATCTATCTATCTATCGATCTTCTGTCTATCTATCTATCTATCTATCTATCTATCTATCTCCTATCTATCTATCTATCTATCTATCTATCTATCTATCTATCTCATATCTATCTATCTATCCCATATCTATCTATCTATCTATCTATCTCATATCTATCTATCTCATATCTATCTATCTATCTCATATCTATCTATCTATCTATCTATCTATCTATCTATCTATCTATCTCATATCTATCTATCTCATATCTATCTATCTATCTATCTATCTATCTATCTATCTATCTGTCTATCTCATATCTATCTCATATCTATCTATCTATCTGTCTATCTTCTGTCTATCTATCTATCTAGTTTCTATCTTCCCATCTTTCTTTCTGTCTCTTCATCTGTCTAGTGAGTTTCTTTCCCTCTCTTTTTGACATGTCTAACCTCCTCTGTAACTATGTGTAGAGCTTTATAAACCTGACAGATCACACAAATGACACAAAGTATCAGTTTTGTATCCTTCGCTATACTTGCCCCTTACAATCCTCGCTTCTTTCCAGGGACATGTTCACACTGTGACTTCACTCTTTAGTCTCAGGGTAGGTTTACTTTTGGAGTTAGTACTTACCTCCTCCCATCTGTGGGTGTCTCAAGGGTTTATACATGCACAGTATTGTGGCGCACCCTTTAAGGTTCACAAGACACCATCTAATGCACAGAAATTCTAGCTAAGATGGAGTCTGCTTGCTGATGGTCTCCAAGTGACCTATTTGTTTGAGACCTTGGAGATGGGGCACAGTCCAGCCAGAGCTGGGGGTCTTGTCTTGTTCTGACCTTTCATACACCCTGTCCTCTGCACTCCTTAGTGTCACATTGTAGTTCTGCTGTCTGCCTATACCATCTAGTCGCTGACCATAGCACGCCATGTATTCCAGATCCTTACAGTCTAGTGGTGGAGCTCCTTCTTGGCTTCTTCTGGGCCCCTTCTTCTTCTGGACTCCTTTTTCTTCTCCTTTTGGGCCCCTTCTTCTCCTTCATGGCTCCTTCTTTTCTGGGCTTCTTCTTCTCCGCCACGTCAAGGAGTCTTGAAGGATATTTTTCTTTGCAGCTGATGATGATTTTATAGCCGGGTTTGTGGTTTTGCTTTATATTCACATTAATCTTCAATGCGCCGCTATGAATTACTGTAATAACTCCAATGGTCAAACAACCTGTACAAAGTCCTTGTGGTTCCTGCGTATGTCATGGAGCTGAGCTTGTCAGGTGCAGCAGAGAGGAGTATGCCATTAGTTACGGCTTGTGATACAGATGGAGCAGTGCTGAGGTTGTTCTTTGGCTCAAGTAATAATGTGGATATAGGAAAGCTGATGTCATTTGGTGTAACGTGTGATGCAGATGTAGCAGAGCTGAGGTTGTCATTTGGCTCAAGCAGACACGGCAGAGCTGAGGTCATTATGTAGATGTAGTAGAGCTGAGGTTGTCATATAGAATGTATATTGACAGGTCCCTTTAAGACTAAGGTAGGATCATGGACACACAGCACCAGTGTCTCTCAAGGTGGACAGAGACATTCGAGGACCTAGCAGCATGCCCCTACTGACCTCCACAATCCTATCTTATTCCAACTCCCTTACCAGTGTCAGTTTTTACTGTACCCCAGTATTCTATTCATGACCCAGGAAGCTCAGGATAAGTGCTACGGATCTGAGTGCTGCTGCATTGTGGGTATATACAGAAAATATACATTTAATATACAAAATAAAGCCTTTTTCTAAATATGAAATATTTGCATTTGCAGTTTGGTATCTTTCTGCCATAGGAGACTGTTCATTACTGACATTTGCAGGGTGTCGCCTCTATAAGTGCCAGTTACCTACAGCCTGGACATACAGTTTGCTTTGCTCATGTCAAACACAGCTCAACGTTGTCTTTGCTCTGCACACTGTTAATATTTGTGGAGACGGTTAACGTTTGCATGCGCTCCTTTGTGTACACTCCGAGGTCTGGATCCACCATTAAGGCTGTCATCCATTACTTTCAAGCATGCAGAGACCACTCTATAGCTTTTGTCTTTATAAACTTGATATCCTGTTTCTTAAAGGGGCAGTGAGCTTGAAACTTCAGAAATATTTACATAAAGTGCTGCTGTAGTTTAAGAACTTGACTTCAAGATTTAAGGATTTGGTAGTGGGGGAAGCTTTATTTTATTGCAAGCCCCTCGAAGGGACAGAAAACTAGTTATTAGGTCTGTATATGATCAAATTAGGGCAGTAAGTCCCGCCCCCGAGGAACCATTATTTTTTTTTTTTACAAGTTCTACCCTTTTCAGAACCGGACAAGCGGAATATATTGTAATTGAAAATTTGGGACAGTTGGTAAGTGTGCAAGTGTGTGGTTGAGGTCCGACTGCTGGGGTCACTAGAACAAGGGTCCCAAATCCATCAGAGCATCTATTGAATATTTAGAAGCCAGACAAGCGAGATCTCCCTGGCACTAACAAACAAGAGGAAATTAGGGTCAGGTCATTATCGGGATTTCCTATACAAGGGAGACCCCCGGGATCTAGTAAACCCTCAGCAACCCCCTCCCAATGAAAGAAAATAATAAAATAAAAAATCAGTGTATCTTGCCTACTTTGATCCTCCATAGGGTTTGATCTTCTGCAGGGTCCTAGTGTCCTCCATATCATTATACTTAAGTCAATTGGAGAGAATCTGATTGACTGCAGGAAATTTAGTACAAGAATGAAATGAGCAAATCACAAGTTGTATACGGTGCAAACATTATCACATGCTAACAGTAAGCAGTTATAACCTCCTATAGGCTATATAGAGGTGGCGCTGATGCCAATCCTATACGTGATTATGCAGATGTATTCACCATGCACCTTACATTTACAGCCACCGAGGTAAAATGCATTAATTCAAGCTCCGTAGTGTGAATAAATACAAATTTACCAAAGAAACTGTCAAACTATAAATGAGCATCAGGCTCAAAACTTGTCTCCACCCCATAGAGTATTACCTTATAGTAGGTTGAGTTTTGAAAAACGAGTGAACGTGTAGAAATGATACTTATGATTCTTGTGATACCAAGTGTGACGGTTATATATGAGGTGTCAACTACTCAGAAGAGCGTATTTCCGTAATAGTTACAAATCCATTCAGTAGAGAGAAATCTATAAACTCAAGTACTCTTCCCATGTTCAAGAATATAACTACTATAATACTGCTCCTATGTACAAGAATATAACTACTATAATACTGCTCCTATGTACAAGAATATAACTACTATAATACTACTCCTATGTACAAGAATATAACTACTAGAATACTGCTCCTATGTACAAGAATATAACTACTATAATACTGCCCCCTATGTACAAGAATATAACTACTAGAATACTGCTCCTATGTACAAGAATATAACTACTATAATACTGCTCCTATGTACAAGAATATAACTACTATAATACTGCTCCTATGTACAAGAATATAACTACTATAATACTACTCCTATGTACAAGAATATAACTACTATAATACTGCTCCTATGTACAAGAATATAACTACTATAATACTACTCCTATGTACAAGAATATAACTACTATAATACTGCCCCTATGTACAAGAATATAACTACTATAATACTGCCCCTATGTACAAGAATATAACTACTATAATACTGCTGCTATGTACAAGAATATAACTACTATAATACTGCTCCTATGTACAAGAATATAACTACTATAATACTGCCCCTATGTACAAGAATATAACTACTATAATACTGCTCCTATGTACAAGAATATAACTACTATAATACTGCTCCTATGTACAAGAATATAACTACTATAATACTGCTCCTATGTACAAGAATATAACTACTATAATACTGCTGCTATGTACAAGAATATAACTACTATAATACTACTCCTATGTACAAGAATATAACTACTATAATACTGCCCCTATGTACAAGAATATAACTACTATAATACTGCCCCTATGTACAAGAATATAACTACTATAATACTGCTCCTATGTACAAGAATATAACTACTATAATACTGCTCCTATGTACAAGAATATAACTACTATAATACTACCTCCTATATACAAGAATATAACTACTATAATACTGCTCCTATGTACAAGAATATAACTACTATAATACTGCCCCTATGTACAAGAATATAACTACTATAATACTGTTCTCTGTAGTACTGGCTGATGGGGCTTGGTGTTTGCTCCTGGTTGCGGTATTATTACTGCTTTCATGTAATTCTAGCTGAATCCTAGTGTGTGGGACGTATTGTTTGTACAGATACATGGTGTTGGTGAGTGGGCCGATACTGGAATTTATTACTAAATATTTTGGGAGTGGATGTGAGATTGTCGTCTTCTTTTTTTTACTCTTAATTTCCCTCTAGTATTTCATTATTAGGAGTCATCTGGAATCGCTTCTCCTTCTTCCTTACATAAAGGATTCTCTATCTGTTACATAAATCTCACTTGTGACTAATGTCGCCATCCTATAAAATAATAGTTTGGTTTATTGCACAGTTGTTGTACTAAAATTTTCCATTCCTGCCTCTGAATCTGGTTTGCACAGGCTGGAGTGTATAACGTTTCAGTGTGCGCCTGGGTCTTGGCTCTGAGCTGTCGCTTGTTGGCAGTTTATACATAGAACATGGGAATCTGCGTAATTCATACCGTGTTATCATTTGTCAGAGCCCATTAACACTGCCCATATACCATCCCGCTGAATGCCACCAGCCATGTGCTACATTTTACACCACTCTAATTTATGGTCATTGTCCGAATAGGCTTGGACTCAAGTGTTTCAGAAAAGTCTTTAGTATGTCATGGTGTAAATAATTTATGGAGTACGGCGCTTGTATTGTAAAGTATATGGGTGATTGATGCCTCGCACGGAAGGCTGGAGCTTACACTTGGTATTGTTTTAGAATTTTTATGTGTATTTTTATATTGTGTTAAGTACAATGATGGAGGCCATTTATTTTATTCTATGTTCAATGATCTAAGTCACTTAGTATTTAAAGAAGAAAATATGTAACACTGTAACAAGCGAGAAATATTCAGCGAAGACTCTAAATGGCCTTAAATTCTCCATCTATATATCTTTGTATATCTATCTATCTATCTATCTATCTATCTATCTATCTATCTATCTATCTTTGTGACTCTCCATCTATGTCTCTCTCTGTATCTCTCTATATATGTATCCCTGTATCTCTCTCTATTCTCTACATATCTCTCTATCCATCTCTCTTTGTACCTGTCTGACTTTCTCTATCCATCTTTTTATCATTCTATCTATTTATATCTAATATCTGTCTATCTATCTATCTCATTTTTATCTATCTATCTATCTATCTATCTATCTCATATCTATCTATCTATATCTAATATCTATCTATCGATCTATCACACAGATAAAGCAGATTCTGGCCTCCACATAGATGGCCTTGCTATGAGCGATCTCTTCCATTACAGATACTTAAGGGTGAAATCTAACAAGGACCTGAGGGGTCGGGTTGCAGCAGGTTACTAACTACTTTTACCCTAGACAAAAAATACTGCTCACTTACAGAAAATCAATTAGGTAGTCTCGGATTTAACACCATCTCCTTCTCCTATCATTAGCCGGATCACCTTTGCCCTTAACCAATTTTACAGCTGCACAGTTGAGCCAAATAAAGCCCATCTGTCTTTTTCTGTCTTTTGTAATCTGCTGCTCCGCACTTGCAGCATATGGGAAGTGACAAAGGTAATATTTAAAGTGCACTTGTTGCCTGAGCCCTGGAGGCGGCCGATGTAGGGGCCGAGCCTTTATTCTGCAATGTTCAGCCTGGCGTGTGGTGTAGAAGGTGTCGTTGAGGCTTCGGACACCTCATTTCTCTGACATCTTGTGTAGTAGCCTTCATTCTCTGCCATTCTGTTATACGTCACTTGTAATTTCCTTATATTGCTCCTCTTGCTTGAGAATTTCTAAAATACATAATATAAAAAATTTGTAATAATAATTATAGCAATTCTATTTAATTAAAAATGTATTTTATATTTTTTTTTTTTCTTGCCTTTTCGGACTCCCGCTGATCTCAGAGTATTGTCCTATCCTAAGGTATAATTGGACAAGGACCTTTTTCTTCTAGTCACGACTGTCCAACATATTTTTGTAAGGTCCCATGCACATGGATGAATCTGGACTGAAAAATCTAATCCGTAGAGTGGCCAAACTTCCCATCCGAGTCTCAGTTTGGAGACCCGGGGAGTCTGGATCTCTGGGCAGAATTCGGGCCAGGGAATAGAACCACTGTACAGACCAAATTTGTTCAGGTGTTTGGGGCCAAAGTGAATCCTCTGCAGATCAGTGGTCTATGAGGGTCTCGATATGGTCTCATTGGAGAACAAAGGTTGGACAGGATGAAGTTTGCCTGCTAGTTTCTTTCTAGGATAGGCAGAAGTCAGAATTTTCTATTCTTTGAATAGAATTCCCAATTTATGACAAAGTTGCAGGTTGACATCTGCTTTGGCGCCACCTGTGACTTTTACAAATTGCCCCATTCAAAGTTTTCTTCCTAACTACAAAAATTTACATAAGGGTTAATTTTGTTTCTATGAAATTGATTCCTATACTTTGATAGATAAGCGGAAATGCATTGAAAACTTTGGCTACTTTGTTGCTGTCCAATCTCAAACTTTTCTTCATGTCTAACGCTGGCCAAATATTTCAGAAAGCTGGGTTCACAGAAGGATATCCCTTGTCTTCAGCTACACATGCACACACGGCTCAGTAAGGCTGAGGCCCCATATTGCGGAAAAACTGCTTTTTTTGTTGCAGATTTTGCTGCGGTTTTTTGAGCCAAAGCCAGGAGGGGATTGAGCAGATGGGAGAAGTATAAGAACTTCCTAGATATTTCTCATTCCTTTTGTAGCCATTCTTGGCTTTGGCTCAAAAAACTGCAACAAAATCTGCAACAAAAAAAACTGCGTTTCCGCAACGTGGGGCCGTAGCCTAAAGCAGTATTTGTTCTGCATTTGGAGAGGGAAGTAAGGGTAAGTTCACATGTCGGTTTTTGCAGTGGAACTCACCAGGCAAAAGAAGTGTCAGCCTCCCACTGAAATGAATGGGAGATTGAATCTTTTGGGGCAAATTCCTCCACAAAAATTCCACAGTGTGAACTTATCCTAAAGACGTTAGACTTCTCTGGCATTGGTTTATCACCCTGAGAACAAAAAGATTGGACTGAAGTTCAACAGCTTAATCTTTTTCTTCCCCAACATCTGCTGTCGTGGGAGAGTGGAGACGCATTGTACGCTGAGCTGATTCTGCCGAACAAAAGTTTTGGCCAACATGAATCGAATGTCTATGGCCACCTTAAGTCTGAGAGTCATTTAACCTTGACTTTAGATCTTAATTCCATAACTATATTCCTAAACCAATACAATTTGATCAAATTGGTTTTCTAAAAAAGACGGCTGTCTAGGACATATCGACATTGAGAGGTCCCCTGCTCCAATCTACCAACTTCCAGTAACCTAGGACAGCTCCCGCTACAACAGATTTGACTCTATCATAATTAACATATTGGCTAGTGCGTTAAAATGAGTCATGTAATACTATGTTTCCCCTGTAGTGGCCACTAGAGGCAAACAGCGCACCCAGCCACCACTTTACTCAGTGATCTTTGCTGATCGGTCACTTTAGCACCCTGAACTATGATTGCCAGAGTGGCTTGCTGTACAAAAATTGGGATTATTTTTTTTTAATGTCACACCCTAGTGTTTTTGTCTGAGAGTATGGTGGGATTGTATTATTTTGAATGCCCTATAGTGTGTATTAAGCGGTTATACCTCCTCTACAACGTAGGACATCAAGAGTTGGGTCCAGCCAATTCACTTTGCTGGATAATAACAAGGCAACTCCCATATATGAAGGACTCTCCTCTCCATTTCAGTTGGATGCCTGAATGTTTTTGTTTTTTCCTGTATCGACAGACTACCTGCCACAAATACACTAGCTCCAGATATGGCAGCTTCTGTTAGGAGGTTGCAGAAGTCGTCAGGTGCTCTAAATATTAATATGTAGTTCTATTTATAAATGGTGTTAGTGGAACAATCTGAAATGGAACAACTGTCATATATATATATTTTTTTTTTTAATTCCGTTGTTTTGATATTTTTAGAAATGGGAATGTATGATTAATAAAATTCACAAGATTTTTTTTTTTTTTTTCTCTTACTCAGAAAGTTTTACCACTTATTACAATATCACACTGGTTAAGCTAAGGTCACTCTGGTATTTTTGTATTTTTTTTTGTAATTTTTTTTTTATTTATTTTTTTTAGTGTACGTTTTTAATAGCAGTTTAGAAATGTTATCGCTAGATTTGTCACAGACATAATTCACATCTTTCTTCGGGCACAGTAAACAAGAAAAATGGTTTAATGGCTCCATAAAAGGCACTCTATGCTGATAGCTGAGATTAGGCCTTTCAGTAATGGATTTTGGCGTGGGGGAAGGGCATCGGTTTGGCAGAGGTAAATGTACTGGAAGACAATCTGAGAGAGCCTCTGATATATGTCAAGTGCTTTCAGTCTTGTTTTGTTGTACAGGAAGACAGATTGAAAAAAAAGACAAAAAAAATCTTGTGACACCGTTGTCCTTATCTATATGCAGGTCGTCCCCTTTGCTTCTGGAATTTGACCAGGTGCTGTGCTATATACACGCCGGTTATCGCCAAAGTAATTATTCAATAATCATGTTCTGCTGTAAAGCGACATGCTGCAAAATTCATTGCGCAATAAAGAAGAAAGATAGTCATCAGCGCTTTACGTCTTCTGGCATTCCAACAAAGGCAAAAACAATGTCTCGGTAATGGGCTATAGGAAAATAATAAATTGCTTTCAGTGCAATTCATTATATATTTCCTTCATCGTTACTAAAATAATGAAGTGCGAGGCAGTCTGTTAAATATTCTACAATATATTGGAGCTTTCCTACAATGGAAAAAAAAAAATTACACAAAATAAACCCATATATAAAAAGTTCCAAAAATTTCAAAAAGTAAAAAATTACAAAGTAGACAAAAACAGCGTAGCAAAAGGCTCCAAAAATTTGTGTGAATCGGTCCTTAGCATGACTGTATTCAAATTTCTATAAATTGATTTTTGATTAAGACCTATCTTGCTTCTCGCCGTTGTCATAGTTTCAGGTCATTTGGTGGACAGGTGTGTTTTTTTTTTTTTTTTTGTTTTGTTTTGTTTTTTTGTGGCTAAAGTATTTAGAAAAAAATTAAACAATTTCAAAAAGTTGCAAATGATACAATTTAAAAAAAAAAATCATTGTGTAACAAGTGTCTCAAAAAGATGTGAGAATGTGTCTTTAGTGTGATAGTATTAAAATCACTAGATATTTTTTGTTCAAAATTTTCTTTGCTTCTCCCCTTTGTCACAGTTGGGAAGTTGTCAGGTCTTTTGGTAGGAAAAGTGGTATTATTTTTTTTTAATTTTTTTTTTTGAGGGGGGAGGGTTAGCAAAAATATACTAAATTTAAAAGTTACTAGAATATTGGGGCCAATGACCATATTGTAAATTGTAGGCCTTATCAACTTTTAAGGTTATACAGATCAGTAAAATTTGCCCCATCCGTCGCTATTAAATCTTTAATGGGGGACAAGGTTGTTCTGTATGTGACAGTATATATGGCCACAGCAGGGAAACCTGTTCTGTGTAATATACAAGTTTCCTGTACTTTGCCCAGTCTAGGATCGAGGGAGAGGGGTCCACCATGTACAGACTGGGCCCCACTGCAGAATGTGCCATGTAACTCCACTCCTCAACTTAAAAAAGTTTAGCCCACTACCCTTCATCGCTCCTTTGGTCCATGAAGCTGAGGTATGGGAGGTTGCTTGACACTCTCCTTATACCATAGAAGTGATGTGGCTGCTCTTGTGCCTTTGGGGAAATTATTGGCAAATTCTTACAAACTTTGTCAATTTTTGACTATTCAGTGTTGTCACCTCCATTTGCAATGGAGGCCAAAAGCCATTGTCGGAACCATTGCATTATTGATCTGGTTGTTCCAAGGTGTTAGGAAAATTAGTTCTATGGTGCTATTTTTTTTTTCCATCAAATGTGACATAATGTGGGTTGGTGGCTCCATACAAATCTTCTGAGGCAGATGTGAACAGAGCCTAACCGTGTTGGTGCACTGTCTTGGGAAAGATTACAGGTGACTACCCTGTAAGTCAACTCAAAGACTCTTCGAATGATGGTGATATCAGACAAACCTTAAATTCCATATCTTTTTGCATATTTTTGTCTCCATGGTCTTTAAGGGGTTTTACAGGATAGAATGTTTATCGTCTATCCTTGGGGTTAGGGTAGCAGCTGAGCCTAGTTGTCCTGAGATGCAGCACCCATACAAGGTGGCTGTGCCTGGTACTGTATCACAACCAATTGAAGGGAAGGTGTCAGGTAAAGCCACACTCTCCCAGATGGCTCTGTGCATTACGAGTAGTCCCGCTTCCCCTTTGTTCTGCCGATCAATAGGAGTCTCAGAAGTGGCACCTCCACCAAACATACATCGATGGTCTATCCTAAGGATAAGTTATCAGTGCTATACCCTGGAAAACACACTTTTACTTATGTCTCCGCTTCCTGGACTCTGTAGGTAACATTAAAGGAGAGGTAAAACGGAGGCCTAGAGGAGGGCCCCAAAAAGTTGTTTCTCTTTGAATCATTGTATCAATTTTTGCTTGGAGTGTTCCTACAGAGACCCCAGTCCCTATAACACAGTTTGATTATCCATATCATTGGCTTTTTTGGAAAGTGGCGAATTCTAGAGCCAAGAGTAGACTCCAAAATAAAACTCATATTTTCCAAAAAAACATTGATAGTTTTGTCCCTTTAATAGTTGAAACGTAAGAGGCAAACTTTTTATCTCTTAAACTTGCACATGATCTGTCCCATAGATCTTTTTTTGTGGTTGATATTCGGATGATCGGCCTTGAATCTGCAGGATCGGCATAATGTAAGTCATTTTAGCATCACTTAATCCTTACTCAGCATCCTCAGATGAAGTGTTACTGTAGTACCCGGCGCTGAGTGCTTCACAATCTCCAAACTTTAGACGATACAGCATAGTCCATAAGCATTAAAGATTTTTTTTTTTTTTTTTTTTTTTTACGGCGTGGAAGCAAAATGTATAGAGCAGGCAGCAGGCTGGAGCCGTGTTCAGCGAGTTTAATTTAATTAGTGTTGATCATGACTCCAGATGATGGTGATTTGATAAGGAATAATTTAGTACTTAACAGGCTTTTACATGCACCAACTCCATGTGGGAAGGTAAAGCAGAGAGCAGAAAATGAATATGCAGCTTTTTTTTTTTTTTTTTGTGCAAATGCCAGTGAGCTGGAAGAGAGCCTTTTAGCAGATGTACAGGCTTTGGTAATATGAAATACTGTTTTTTTAGAAATGTTCAGGGCATCCCCTATTTATTTATTTTTATTTTTAATTTTTTTTTTTTTTTGCCAAGAAAATTATTTAAAATAAACAGCCTACTCGTCTTGCATTTTCTCTCATCTCTATATTCAGATTTGGCAAAGAAATGAACATTCATTATCTTCTTTTTCGCATTATTAATAAAATAACCAAAAAAAAAAATTAAAATACACACATTGGTGTATTTTTTTTTTTTTGGTTATTTTTTTTAATGTTCTTGATTCTATTTTATTTTTAATCCATTACGCAATTAACAGGGATATAATTACTTTATATTTTGTTTTGATTTATTTTTCATGTTTTTAATTCGTTACACAAATCACAACAGGGATATCATTTTATTTTTTTTATTTTTATGTTCATGATTTTTATCCATTACAACAGGGATATAATTATATTTTTTTTATGTTCATGATTTTATTTTTTTTTATCCATTACAACAGGGATACAATGACATTATTTTTGCTTTTATTTTTGTTTTACTCCTTCATATTTATGATTTTTTTAAAAATTTTATTTTTAATCGATTACACAATTTACAGGGGTATGAAAACTATACAAAGGCTAGATTCACATGAAAGAGGGGCACCTATTTTCATGAATCCCCCATATATTTGTGTATAGAGGGATCCTTGAAAATGGCCAAAAATAGGACGTGACCTATACTTTGATGGTCCGTGACAAAAGACCGTCAAAATGACGGTCCTGTGAATAGCCCCCATTCACTGACCTTGAAATTAATGCTGCCATATGACGTCCGTTAAAAAAAATGGACTGTTGTGTGAATGTAGCCTAAGTTTAGAATGCCAACACCACGTATCCCAAAAATCCACTCTTCCCCCAACCTCTATTTACCACTTAGATTTCAGATAGAGAGAAGACGAGAAAAGAGGCAAAAAAAGTTTCATATTTTATTTTTAGATAAATTATCTCTTATGTATCAGTGCTGTCATGTATTATAATGGCTCTGTATACTATATACTGATCACTGATTACATCATCGGTCTGACTAAGGCCTCATGCACACGACCATGTGCAATATACGGGTCAGTGAAAATGGCACAGGTGACACTCGAAACTCTACGGCTGTGTGTATGAGTCCATGGGGCTTAAGATATCAATAGTTCATAGTTTAGTTAGTGATGTCATAATATAAATATTGATTCGGCTTACAAAATGGCCGCCTCCACTGTAAATCAACGTTCCATATTAACTCTTTTTTGGCAATGACCTTTACACTGTTTTCTTTACACCACTGTGTACTTCTACTTGTGTATTGTGTAGCTATAAGCTATACTTGTGTTTTGTTTGTTTTTTTGTTTGTTTGTTTTTTTTTTTTCCTGCCCCTTTAAGTTGCTAAACAAATCTTGGCAAGTATTGCTGCGTTACAGTGACTAGATTGTTACTTGGATAATATGATGCAAAAAAAGTTCTAACTATAAAAAAAAAAAAACCTGAAAAATATACACAATCATGACTGTTCGCAATCGTTATGTAACAATTATATTATATAACATTTAGTATATTTATATAAATGTAAATTTTTATTTCTACAATGCTTTGGGTTTTTGATTGTCATATTTTTTTTGTAATTTAATTTTTTTAACATGTAATTTTGTCAAGATCAGGCTGAATTAATTGTGGCCTTATTGTAGCATTATTATTTATCATTATTATTTATTATATTTTTATTGGTTAACGCTAAATCCATTCACATTGCTTTTCTAAATATGATAAGTCCTATAGCATCGCCTTTCACTAAAACAACTATAAAAGCTACAAGGTAAAAAAAAAAAAAAAAAAAAAATCCAGCATTGAACAATTTTCACTGGATAATCCATATGGGAATTCTTGCCACAGGAAATGAAATAATCTAATCGTCCTCTTTGCTATTCACTGACCACACTGGCAGAATTGACTAAATGCATATGAATGGCGGATAATCTTAATTGATATTGAATTGAGCGCATGGTGAAAGAATGCTGTCATGTAATGTTCAGTCCAGACATGGTATAGTAGAAGGAACCAATCAGTCTTCTCAGAACGGCTTTCCAAGGACAATACCTTACATATGCCATATACAAGCTGTGTATGTTTTTTTTTTTTTTTCTAAGCTAGTAATTTTCCTGTTTTTAATCCTCTCTATAACTTTTAAGAGCAGACAATTTCTCTGTGTGTAATATCTTTCTATATAGGTTTATAGGATTTTCTTTTAGAAGAACTCAAACAAGTAAAAAAAACATAAACATAAACCTAAAGCTCCTACATCATAATTTGCAGAATAAAAAAATATTAAACATGGCTGCCTTCCTCCAAATACAACAGACCTATGCTACGCCATTTAAGTAATTACTGCTGAACTGTAATACCAGACAGTCCCTGAGAATAGGGGTGGCGCTGTTTATGGGAAAAAGTGGATTTATAATCTTGGATAACTTTTTTTTTTTTAGCATCATGCACATGGCTGAGCTGTGTATAGAACTTGTACAGAGGTGCTCACGGTCTTAGCTGCATGTCACCAGACAATGAAGGCTTCTAGGTCAGAAATGCTTTGAAATGCGGAAGCTGATGGAACATAGTGTGATTGCGTTTTGCTATGTGTCGTCATAGAAGCTTATGTGCTGCCATCTATGGGACCGGCTGTCTGCCACTGTACAGGCTCCATGGGTGCTGCCATGTGCTGTTGTATAGGCTCTATGGTAGTGCTGCCATAGATTCTGCTGTGTGTTGCAATTCAGGTTTCATAGGCTCTGCAGTATATTACAGTTCAGGATGTATAGGCTCTGCCGGGTATTGCAGTTCAGGCTCCATAGGCTCTGCTGTGTATTACAGTACAGGATGTATAGGCTCTGCAGTGTATTACAGTTCAAGATATATAGGCTCTGCTGTGTATTACAGTACAGGATGTATAGGCTCTGCCAGGTATTGCAGTTCAGGATCTATAGGCTCTGCCGTGTATTGCAGTTTGGGCTCCATAGGCTCTGCTTTGTATTACAGTACAGGATGTATAGGCTCTGCTTTGTATTACAGTACAGGATGTATAGGCTCTGCTTTGTATTACAGTACAGGATGAATAGGCTCTGCTGTGTATTTCACTTCAGGCTCCATAGGCTCTGCTTTGTATTACAGTAAAGGATGTATAGGCTCTGCTTTGTATTACAGTACAGGATCTATAGGCTCTGCTGTGTATTTCAGTTCAGGCTCCATAGGCTCTGCTTTGTATTACAGTACAGGATCTATAGGCTCTGCTTTGTATTACAGTACAGGATGTATAGGCTCTGCTTTGTATTACAGTACAGGATCTATAGGCTCTGCTGTGTATTTCAGTTCAGACTCCATAGGCTCTGCTTTGTATTACAGTACAGGATCTATAGGCTCTGCAGTGTATTACAGTTCAGGATGTATAGGCTCTCCCGGGTATTGCAGTTCAGACTCCATAGGTTCTGCTTTGTATTGCAGTTCAGGATGTATAGGCTCTGCTTTGTATTACAGTACAGGATGAATAGGCTCTGCTGTGTATTTCAGTTCAGGCTCCATAGGCTCTGCTTTGTATTACAGTAAAGGATGTATAGGCTCTGCTTTGTATTACAGTACAGGATCTATAGGCTCTGCTGTGTATTTCAGTTCAGACTCCATAGGCTCTGTTTTGTATTACAGTACAGGATGTATATGCTCTGCTTTGTATTACAGTACAGGATGTATAGGCTCTGCTGTGTATTTCAGTTCAGGCTCCATAGGCTCTGCTTTGTATTACAGTACAGGATGTATAGGCTCTGCTTTGTATTACAGTACAGGATGTATAGGCTCTGCTTTGTATTACAGTACAGGATGTATAGGCTCTGCTTTGTATTACAGTACAGGATCTATAGGCTCTGCTGTGTATTTCAGTTCAGGCTCCATAGGCTCTGCTTTGTATTACAGTACAGGATCTATAGGCTCTGCTTTGTATTACAGTACAGGATGTATAGGCTCTGCTGTGTATTGCAGTTCAGGCTCCATAGGCTCTGCTGTGTATTGTGCTCTTCTTTGTGTTGTCTCACTAGCTTTGTAGGCTCTTTTCCATGCCATCATATAGGTTCCTCTCATGTTGCCATAGTTCAGGCTCCGTAGGCTCTGCGGTGTATTGAGCTCTGCTTTGTGCAGCCTTACTAGTTTTATTAGTTCCATTCTATGCCTTCTTATAGGTTCCGCGCGCTCTGCCATGTGCCCTAGTTCAGGCTTCATTGGGTTCTGCCCGTTTAGGTTCGCCTTGTAAGCTATCAGGTAGCTGTAATATAGATCACTTACAGAAATTTATCCAAGCTGTAATGTTCTTTGTCACAAAACCACCAAATGATCTGTATGGAAATCCTGGAGCACTTCTTTTTCTAGCAGTTCCTATTTGACTGGCAAACACAACGCTGTTATTACTCATTTGGAGAGCTGAACGTATTATCTGCAGCGAGCTTAAAGCCGCCTTGTATTTGTGCACATGAACTACTGACGTAACATTATTATGTTCTTAAGTGTCAAGTGAGGATCTTAAAGCTTTAAACCCCATAGCCTGAAGGCTGACAGTCTATAAACCTGACTGGCTGACAGGGCATTCATCATTAAAGGGGATGTCTGCACTTTGTAGAGAAATAATGCCTTTCATTTTTTTAATAATTGAAACCATTTTTTATTGAAACGTGAATCCTTGCTGTATGGACAGTGTTGCGGAGTGTGTGTGCTGTATAGGAGCTGCATGTGCACTACACCTATCACACAGGACTGTGCTTTGTCAATGTGTTAGCCGTGTTTTTATCAAAGAGTACACTGACCTATTCTTTTCTTATAGCCCCATAACCATGTATTGTCAAAGGGTCAATTGATGACCTATCCCTTTAAATCTAAGTACTGTAACGGTGATGAAATGATTTTGCTGACTCTGTCCCAGTCTGTACAACAAAGCTTAATAGTGAAATTAACTGCTGTGAAATAGGAAATGTCAACGCATTAAAGCTTTACTTTTTTTTTTTTTTTCTTCCAGTGGCTTTTCACGGTGTCCCTTTGAAAATTAAGAAAGAACCCCACAGCCCCTGCTCTGAACTGAACACCACATGCGGTCAGGAACAGCCTTTTAAGTTCAGCTATGGAGAAAAGTGCCTGTACAATGTCAGGTAAGCGCTTCAATACGAGAAACCGATGCCACAGAACAGAAGGATGGTATTTGGTTCTGGTCAGTAATTAGTTTGTTACTTTGGGGAACACCAGTGGAAATTTTAGTTTTAATTTTTTTACAGACCTACCCCTGATACCAGGTGAAAGAAAGGACAGGCATGGGGGTTTCACCAAGACCAATTTGAAGCTGTGTCTTATTGCCCTCTTCCTATTGGGATCACATGCACATGAACAGTTTACAGATATCCACGGTGTATGACCGCTATCAGTACATGTTCAGATGGGAAGTAGATTTCAGACTACTTTAGACTCTACCGGACAGTGCTGCTAAGCTGGAGTGCCCTAATGGGACAGAGCTAAAAAATCAGCCAGCATTGTAGACGATAAAGTGCAAATAAGCAACACCTCGAGGTTGTCCATTAGACTTCTGCATCATACAGGAACACCTTCTTGTGACTGAATGATCCGGCAACTGTCAAGGAGTTTTACGGACCCCTGGTGATTTTTTTTTTTTTTTTAAATACCGGTTAGGTCATCTGTATCCAGTTGGTGAGATTCTGTCATCCAGACCCCACATTGGAAAACCTCTTTTATTTATTTATTTATTTATTTATTATTATTTATTTTTTATGGATTTTTTTTTTTTTTTAATGTAAAAAAAAAAAAAAAAAAAAATCTTGAAAAAGTCTAGATCAAGCTGCAGACTTGTGTTATTGAGCCGAATGGATGATGTTTATGCAAACGAAGCAGATGAATTCACAATCGTCTTCTAAAAATATGAAGACACCTTTGTAATTTACGGGTCTTTCTAGGTGGCAGCTGTCTGATTTATGGGGCTGTTTTGGGGCCTCTTGGCTCTACGTTCCCTTTAGATGAAAAATAATGCTTTTCAGCAGAAGTGTTTACAGGGCACTTTTTAACCTTTTGCTTTTTTTTCCCCTTACTGTAATGCATTTTTGTTTAGCATAGACGAGACAGGCTTTTAAAGTGATTTACATTGCGCTGCTCGTCCAGCGGAGAATGCATTGTGACTTGTAGGTAGGCACCCTCGGCGATCACGTGATTCTCCTTCAGCTGCTATGTAAATATGTCTAATGTAACAAGGACATCTGTTACTTTATAGCCTGGTAAAGTTGCTTATTTTTCCCTTCTACCAAAATCGCCCCCTCCTCTTACAATAAAAAATCCCTAGTAATCTGATCCAGCCTTTTGTCGCCCAGCTCTCCCAGGACAACTTTTGTTAGAAGTGTCTGACGATACACTAGGGAGGTCGTTTTACTGGGATGGCTAACAAAATGCCTTAGATTGTGGGGAATTCTGGTAGAGTGTTCAGTTTTCCTGCAGCACTCCCACAGGTGGAATGAAGCATTACAACATTCTCATTAAAATCAATGAGTTGTCTCTGTTTGCCTGGACATACTGGGACCACCAGTACGAAAGAGCTTCTTGCAGCCATGGCACTCTAGTTAATAGATGAAGCTTTACTCTATTATATCAGAATTGTATACTAGGACACTTGAAATAAGTTTTCTTAAAGGGGAGTGTTTAAACTCTTACTTCCTCCCTGGTTCTATTTTGGATTTCGTGCTGGTTCCGATCTTGGGTCACGTGAATGAGGGCAGCATTTGGCACCTGAGTCGTTCTGCTTCATCTTTCTATTGCCATGTTCATGCATATTTACCTGTAGTGAGAAATTGCACATCTTAAAAAGTTACTTTTTTTTCGCTGGTTATAGAATGTTTGTAACGTAACTATTCTGCCACTAGAGGCACTGCTCTATTGCACCCTGACTATTCTATGCTAAATATGTTCTCTGTAAGATGATGTTCATTGATATTCATTGTGGTTATATGATTGCTTCCTAGTGCCTATGATCAGAAACCACAAGTTGGAATGAGGCCCTCTAACCCCCCAACCCCTTCAAGCACTCCAGTGTCCCCACTACATCATGCATCACCGAACACAGCACAGAATCCTAAAGCAGAACGTCTCTTTCCTACACATCTTCCACCATCCCAGCCGATCCCAGACAGCACCTACACAATGGACCACAGGTAAGTCAATGCTGATCTTCCAACGACCATGTATACATATGTAAAGTTAGGGTTCCTTATTAGGCTTTGCTGGGGAAGGGGGAACTCTAAGCAAGAGCATTGGTCCAGCAACATAGTACATATGTGGTCTTTGAGAGGTCCTTTTAAGTGAGAGGTCCTAGTGATCCATACCCTGCTCACATAGAGCAGAATCTTCCATGTGACAGCTCCAATGTGATCCTTAATGGTAGTAACATAGGTTGCTACCCAACATTTTTAGCTTAAAATACATTTTTTGCAACTTTTTTGGAAGAGGGCCGCTTAGATAGATTGTCTTCTATGGGCAGACTTATACCTGGAGGAGTTTTGGTTGGGCATATACCAAGGGGAACCACCGAGCCACTCTGCTTTTGGTAGGGTAGTAAGATAGAAAGCTAGGGCAGGAAACTAGTTTTGATCCCAGTTAAACAAACCCTTTGTGAATGGGCATTACTTTTTTTTTAGTAGAATGTACCCCAAAATCAAGCTGATTGGAGAATGTCCCATAGAGATGTGCTGTAATTAGCCTAGCATCAAGTGTTCAATTCTTCTGCAGTGCCACTTCTGGTGAAATGAAGAATTGCATGTTCTCCGTTAAAATCAACAGACTTCTGTGTAAAGCCTGCATCCTCTGGGTCCTCCAAAGAGAAGATTCTCTCTTTATAGCCTTTCTCTAGTAGACCTCCCACTGGACCCTCCACAGTGAGACTCTTTGTAGCCATTCTCTCTCCTGGAGGTCCCAATGGAAAGACTCCTTTTAGAATTATGTTGGTGTGGGGGAGGGTTGACACTGCACAGAGTTGTTTTAGCATCAAGAATCCAGGAATGTAAATTGAGCCATCTGTTTCTACGTCCGGGCTGTCATTGGTGTTTCGTTATCCCTATATTCTTACACTAGATGGAAATTGGACATCTTTTTTGTATATAGGTTTTGCATTGCAAATGGCTCTAGCGCTGGATAAAATGCTACTATGCTGCTCGCTAATGGTTTGGAATCACCTTGGCTGGATGCAGCTCATGTCAGTGTCAGGCCCATTGCAAAAATAACATCTCTCTCCAGTGTCTTGATTTGTTGCAGCCCGTTCTCCCCGTCCATAAATCCACGGTACGCTTGTGACCTTCAGTGGATAACGCTGAGGAATCACTTTGATTATCTCGCATTGCACCTTTAAAATACAATCACACAATTAACCTTTGGCTGCGGAGCTTCGAGAGTTTCTTTCCTTCCTTTTGCAAAATGGATTTGTTTTATACCGTCTAATAAAAAAATTGGCTTCACAATTTAAGGAGTGTCTCCGGAGCTGGCAAGAGCCGAGACAAAAATATGTGCTAACTGCTATTATGTGCTTTAGGGTCATTTCAGAGGTGAATATTTTTAATTTTTTATGTTCAAGGTTCTCTCATTTTGCTTATTTTTGTCATCTCAATCAGATTTTTTAGTTTATAAAGGTCAATGTCCGTACCAGTCAGCCCAGAGTTAGACTGTTACCTTTTTCAGATTTCCAACAGGGAAGGGAAAGTGACACAAAAGAGTCAGGGAGCGGACATTCTGCAGTGACTTCAACAAAGTCATAAAAAATCTCTAGAACTGTCTTCTAGATCTGCTCGTAAAGGATTAGAAAAACAAGGCATCTTTCTTCCAGAAACGGTTCCACACCTGTCCATCTGGTGTTACATATTCGCTCCATTAAAGACTGAGCTGCAGTCCCACACACAACCTGTGGATAAAAGTGGAGCTGTTTGTGAAAGAAATCATCCACTTTTTTGTGATCCTGTACAAACCCTTTAAGAGAAATCCGCTCAGGACTGGGGAACACCACCATTAATGTTTTCAATGTTTGGCAAACTTTTTTTAGTCTACGTAGCTAATCGAAACATGGTCTGGGCTGATGAAGATTCTGAGATCTTCTATCCATGGATGGGTTTCTCTGATTGGCTAATATCCAAGTTATGTCCTAAAGACTGGCCGATGGCTATTTCCGAAATCTGCCCTGATTTACAGGGGAGGGAGACTAACCCAGTGCTTTACAACTCTGGCAGTACTTTATCTTCTGGCAGAACAGAGGGATTGGGCATGTTGAAGGTCCAGCCTTTTGGTCCTTACTTCCCTAGATACTGCCATCAGGTGATGTTCAGGCCCCCCCCCCCCCCCGCCATACACATTCAACTCATATGAAGTCAATGACTCGGAAATTGGTCTATTGCCTTTAGAAGCCATTTCTTTCTTTTTAGGACAGCCTTACAAAGCAAACCTCCCAGCAATTCAGCGCCCATTTGTAGGACATTTTAAGCCTTGGAACATCCCAAAAACTCCTTTTATGTCCAATACCTTAGACGGAATTCTAGCTTGACAATCTCCCTGTAAATTGTCCCCCAGTGAGACTCAAAAGCGAGAAAAGAGTCTCTCCAGAGAAGTTGTCCCTTAGCCTGTACCCATTTCATGTTCAAAAACTCCATCTGGACTGAGCCAGAACTGCTTTAGTTTTACCTTTAAAAAAAAAAAATTTAATTTGAATTCATTGTAAAGGTTTTAATTTTATTTATTTTTTGCAAACCAGGTTTCGCCGGCAACTCTCCGAACCGTGCAATTCGTTTCCACCGCTTCCTACATTGCCAAGGGAAGGCCGACCTGTCTACCAACGACAAATGTCCGAGCCAAGCATCCAGTTCCCTCCTCAAGGATTTAAACAAGAATATCACGATCCAGTGTATGAACACAGCACTATGGTGGGCAATGCCCCCAACCAGAACTTCCCTCCACCTCTTATGATTAAGCAGGAGCCTCGAGATTTTGCTTACGACTCAGGTAAATATCAGTGTCACATTTCATACATTTATGGTCACTTTTGGGTTGTATCTGTTAATGCTTCAGAGTCTGGGTCCACTGGAGGAGTCTCTGGTCAGCCGGTCCAACCCTACATGAAACTATTCAAGTTGATGAGAGAAATGATTATATTTTTTGCTAAAAGTTGGATGGACCTTAACGTCCCATTGACTAGCTTTGCTCGCAGATGAGTCTCCAATGGAAGCTAGAATGCCGAAAACTGGTGGCCCTTCCATAGTTTTGGGTGGAAGAGTGACGTCTTATGGAATATGTGTGCTTGTCAGAACACTAGGACAACACTTATCAAATGTTTTTGAAAAATAGAACAGTTCGATCTGGATATGAAGAGACAATGACAGAGTTGACCTTCCCAAAAATGTAGGCTATAGGTTGACCGTTTTGGTTGTCGCTGTTCAGATTCAGATGGTCTCTATCCTCCTATATGGTTACGGGAAGCTGAGGAGAATTTGGATTTCTTTTAACATTCCTGATTCAGACCAATATTTCCACTATTTGTGATATATATTAGGGAATTTTTATTTGGGTTATTTCCTAATACACGATGATGATCCTTCTCTATGTCGTGTTTCTTTAAAGGTGTTTTCGAGAGTTTCAGTATTGATGACCTATCCTTATCAGATCAGTGGCGTTAGACTCCCAGAACTCCCACCGATCAGCTGTTTACAGGGTTAGACTCCCGACACCCCCACCTGTGCTAGTGCGGGGACTTGATCTCTTTCAGTCACAGTGTCATACAGTCTATAGCAGTTGTGCTTGGTACTGAAGCTCCGTCCCGTTCAAGTGAAGTACTAAGCAACAGAATGTATGGTACAGTGTCTGGTAATGGAAAGGCTACAGTGGTCTCCCAAGTGCTCCAGACCCTTCAAACAGCTCATTGGCAGGGGTGTCAGGAGTCGGCCCCCCACCATTGTGGCATTGCTGATCTATCCTTAGGATCTATTCATAAAAAAGGAGATAAACAAGGAGCGCTTCATGGCTTTCAGGTTTTCTATATTGATGACCTACCCTTAAGGTCATCAATATTTGTTCACTTTTGCCCCCCATCGATCAGCTGGTTAAAGAAGCTGCAGCATTCAGATGAATAATATGGCTTCTTCACTTAATACCAAGCACAATGTCCTACATATCATATGAGCTGTGCTTGGTATTGCAGCTCAGCACAATTTACTTGAATGGAACTGAGCTGCGGCTGTACCATGTGACGTCAACAGCATTGGCTGCAGCTGATCAGCGAGGGTCCCAGGTATAAAGTGAGAGGCAGCAGTATTCAGGTGAGCGCTATGGCTTCTTCACTGAATACCAAGCACAGCACTCTACATATTGTATGGGCTATGCCTCGTATTACAGGTTAGCACCATTGACTTGAATAGAACTGATCTGCGGCTGTACCATTTGACGTCAATGGCACTGGCTGCAGTTGGTTGCAGTATCAGACATAACCCTTGAGCAGGTGTAGCACTGTATAGGGAAGAAAGCAGCCATGTAATATTATATAAACCATGTAACATGTCTATGAAGTCAGAGAAGCGGGTACAAAGTCTGACAGTAATCATACAACGCTCTTCTCTTATCTCCACTACGTTAAAAATATATAATTTTTAAAATATTTCAACTTTTTTTCAAAAATTTTGATTCCTAAATGGCTGAATGCCACCCTAGCCTACTTCCAAGAGCCTAGAGTCCTTATATAAATATGGAGAATGATATGTTGGAAGGCCAAAACAAAAACATCAAAAATAAAATTTAAAAAAAATTTGAATTGCTGGAGCTTTGCTATAATGTTGTGGGCGCAGCATGAATAAACACACATATCATTGAGATCGAGAGTTACAGTAAGTGCTACTGTCTGGTTATTTGATTTGAGAATTGCGCAGTCTGGATTGACTCTTTATGCATTAAGAGAGGTCACGGGAACGCCGGCTGCATTTTAAATCCGTAATGGACGTTCTGGAGATGGTCTTAAACCAATCACATAGGTTTTAGCCATGACTGATTGATCTCCAGGGGGGCCGCCTTTGTAAGCGCTGTCTTACATGAATGGTCTTTGTATAGCTCAGAGCTTCATTCATAAAGTCAACGAGGAGGCTGGAAAAAAAAAAAAAAATTTCTCGGAGCGGTTCAATAATCTTGAGCTGGAAGGTTTAAAGTTCCATCAGCTGTTCTGCTTGCCAGATAACTTCCAGCAATGATTAATGTTCGCTGGCTGTGCCAGTATGTTATATGACTCTATTTTATGGGCTCCGTGTGTACTGGATATACACAGATGTAGAAAGCTGTGTTCTCGACTGTGAAAGATTAAAAAAGAAATACACTGTTGTGAATTCCATTCAACTTTTTTTTTTTTTTTTTATTTCAACCTTCCGTGTACTGTGGGAAGCCTAGCCAAAGCTGAACGTTCAAGCTCATCTAGCCAATGTTTGCAGAAAGCTGTGCACATGCTGCAGGAAAAAACCTGGAACCATAGATACTTCTACAACAAATCTGCTGCATGTGAATATACCCTTAAAGGGGCTGCCCAGGATTTGAAGCTGCCAGGATGGGTGGCAAGCATATAAAATAAGGCATACCTATCCCCACCACTCTTTTGTCCAGTCCCGGCCCCTTTATCTTATGTGATTGGTCTCAGTGGTCATGTGAGCCTCTTGGTTTTCGACATGGCAAGCCCAATCTGTGGCTCGAGACATCACTCACATACGTCATTGGTTCCTTACCAGTGACTACTGAAGCCAATGATTGGCTGTCATGGTCATGTGAGCACTGGCACATGAGGGAATGGAGAACAGAACTGGACAACAAGTTGCCAGTGATAGATGAGGGTTTTTTTTATACACCCACCATGGCCACTCTTGAGTTTGGACACCCCCTTTAGGCTGGCCATACACATTAGATTCTATGCTGTTCAAGCAGCAGATTTCTTAAAATTTTCTCTACTGTCAGGTGGGTGGTCCTGGACTGGAGCAGAGACAGTCTGGGTCCACCCACCTGACAGTAGAGAGCGTAATTAACATATTGGGTGCTGAAACTAACCGCACCTACAGCTCAGGATTGGTGGGGGCCAGAGGAATGACTCAAACTACAACAGAGTCAATGGAGCTGCACCTTTTGAAGGAAGCAAATAGATGGAGGTGGTGAAAGGTCCTCTTTAAGAGGTTCGATTTTGTTTTATTATAAATTTGTCTTCAGTTAACTCCCCCTAGTGGTGGTTATAGAAGGAAGTGCTAGGGCTATGCAATGGATATGAAACTCTGGCATTAAACATCACAGCATTTTGTACATATTTCCACTGCTTAAAGTTGGAGTTCCACTTTATTTATACTTGAAGTTTTCTCATGTGATCAGTGTTGCCCTCTACTAATGGGTGACATTTCCAAAATGGGGGCTGAGAGAAGTAATAACTGCATTGAGCACAGTTTTGAGTCGGATTGGGGTGTCGGTGTAGAGGTTGTGGTCACACCCAGGCTCTTGTATCGGAGTTGGCTCACAGGCATCTATGACATCTGTATTGTAAATGGTGGGTTGTTACACATTAGCTTTGGTGCCCAAGAGCCTTGAGCTACACCTCTGCTTAAAGTGGTTACCACTTCCCAATTCCACTAAGACCTAAGGGATACCTTTTTGGGGGCCGTCAACATTCCCATATAAACCTTTACAAGGAAACTCTTTGTTAAACCAACTATCTTGGATTAGAAAAAAAACATGGCTGCCTCCTTCCAGAAACGATGCCACACCTGTCTAGTTCTTGTGTGTTGTTGTAGCTCCATTTACTCGGAGGGAGCAGAGCTCCAATACAAGACGCCACCAGTGACTATGTGGCTTTGGTTTTGGAAGAAAGTGGCCATCTTTAACCAATCCCATACTATTTAAGAGAGGGTTGTTGTTTTTTTTCCTTCTGATGCTTTTTTTTGATCCTTGGCTGCTGTTGATCACATCCTTGTGCAAATACTTTTTCTCTCCGAGCATTTCCATGCAAAAAGTGCGCATAATTTGACCTTAACGTTACGAAGCACAGGCTTGTTTTTATTTTTGTAACTTCATGTACTTGCTTTCATTTTGCCTTAATTAGTTTCTTGGCAGTCTCTTCCAGCGTCGCTCTTTCATTCTCAAGTACCTCATAATAATTGTTTTTATTCAATATCTTTGAAAAGATGCAAACACAACCCCAGCAAAGTTTAATTGTATTGTGTTATTTTCTGTCATTTTTATTTATTTTCCGGGACAAATTAAGGGTTCTTTTTAATGATTTTTCTGTTTTTGTTTTGTATTTTTTTGTGTGATTTTTATTTTATTTTTTAAGCATGGTTCTGTTTTGCTTACATAAAAGCCAGCCACCACCCCAGCAAAGCTTCATTGTAAATTATATATTCTCTTATTTCTTAGTACATTTATTAATACTTTATACTATTTAAAGGGAATGTGTCATCAGAAAATGACTTTAAAGAATTCTTGGTGTTGTTTTTAACTTTTTAAGTTATGATCTCTATTTCAAAAGTCCTAAAAAATTCTTGCAATTCCAACTATTTCCACTAAGCCTAAATTAATCAGTTCTAGAGATGGACTATGGGCCGTAAAGACAAGGGTGGGAATTTATTAAGACTGGAGTTTCCTATGCCAGCCCTAACTGGAGCTATCTGTGTCTAAATTGTCAAGAGGCTCCGGCTTCTTAATAAATCGGGTACATGCCGTGCGCCAGAATCGAAATCTACGTCAGTCAGGCTACTTTTTGTGTGAATTATAATAAATGTCAGGCTGACGCTAGGTTCACACTAGCGTTCAGGTTTCGTTCTTCAGGTTTGCTTGGGAACCCAAAAAACGGAAACCCATAGACTATAATGGGGTCTGCCGACTTTCCGCCAGGTTTCTATTTTAAGCGGAAAAGGGGACAGAGTCCTGGAACGGTCACCCAACACAAGTGTGACCACAGCCTGAGGCATCCCCAGCCCGCCCTGCTCTCTGCTCCGCTCCACCCTCTTTCACACAAGCTCGCGAGTGAGGCGCAGAATGGGGGATGTGGCTCATCTTTTGCACAAGAAAGGACATTGAGCCAAAGATGCACCGCATTATCACCCATCTATGCCAGAGTAGGTGTAGATGGCATAATAAATCCCCCCCCTTTCCCCAATAGTCTGTGACCTGTGCGGAGAGGGAATTAAATAATCACATGTAAAATTTTAATGATACTCACCAAAAATTCTTCAAAAGTATGTTGAACATAAATTTTGAGTTAAAAATAAAAAAGCTTATTTTCTGGATTCCTTTTTTAACTTTTTTTTTATGGATTTTAAAGATTTTTTTCAAGTACATAACATGGAAAATTTTAATAAAATTCACCAAAAATTCTTTAAAAATATTTTTACCATAAAACGTGATCATTTTCTGCTGTCACGTTTCTTCTAACCTATATTTTAATTATTATTAGAATTTTTTTTTTAATCATTTTTCCTGCTACGCGTGGGTCTGTTTTGCTTATATAAAGGCCAAACTAATCGTGTTATGCCCCGACTGTTAAATATGTGATGAAATCAATTCACATTAATCTGTTTTTCCCCATCCGACATAAAATTGGAACGGAGAGAGTCTCTTGGAATTGCATTTATTTTGCTTTAGTCATGTCTTAATCACAGAGCGAGATACAATTAGTCTTCGGCGTCTTCTAATTGTTTGCTTTGAAGTCACCCTGTTTAACCGGTGCAAATAGTTCTGTGTTTTGTATCAACATTTTGTACAGTTTGAAACTGTAAATGCTAAATTTCATTGCTGTGACTGGTTATTAGATAAGGTAGAAATGGAAGCAGCCGGCAATTTAATTAGCTACTATTTTTCTGGGCAAGTCATTACTTTGATGAACCTCAGAGCAATGTTTATGGCTCCTAATTAACCATGTTAGTCATTTGATTGAATAATCACTTTAGAAATGTTTCGGCAATTTGATTAGGTCCTGACCCGCTCTTAGAGTCATAAATTTACAGATAGACCTTTCAAGACGCTGCAGAGGATTCTGGGAAATTTTTTAAAGATGGTGGTGTCTTCTCCTGAATCTTTCCAACTTATTTTCAGATGCCTTACTTGATGGGACCCTTCTCTATAAGCATAAAAAGAACCCAAGCATTGGACAGTCCATTGATTTTAGTAAGAGCAGTGTAATACGTAATTTCCCCTGTGGTGGCGCTAAACTGCCAACTATTCTGACAGATTACAGCTAATCTCTGAGAGTCCCACAGCAGAACAGATTTCCATCAGCTAATTCTTGTGATAAAGTGATAATCAGAAGGGATTAAATCTTTGAAATGGTATACAATGGCCGATGCCCATTTCAACTACTTCTGGGTTCCTCCTAGAGGAGAGCAAACAAGTTCATAAGGGGTTCATTTTCCAAAAAATGTCTACCGAAGCCAAAACTTTTGGGGTTTGCTAGCCTGAATCTACCAAAGATGATTATTCTATTCTGGGGTCTCCTCAGGCTCCAGAGTATAATAACCAGAGGTCACCTTTCCTGGGCTCCACCGCAGCATTCTGTGACATTCTGGTCCCGGGTCACACACTATGTCTTCTGTTCCCCAGTGCTGCCACCAGTGGTCACGTGTGGGGCATCAACATCATCACGCTTTGACACTACAGCATTATCACATATGCTATAGCATCAAAGTGTGATGACTACAACTCCCTCGTGACCACTTGGACCCAATCACAGTCCTCAGTGGTGATCTAGGGGGCCGGAACACATGGAAGATATCACGGGAAGGCTCTGTGGAGCCCAGAAGAGGTAAATAAATGGCGGTTATACTCTTGGGCCTGAAGAGACCCCACAGTATAACAATCAAGTTTGCACGGAGAACCTTGTGAATGTTCGTGAAGTGAATCTCCCGAGATTTGCCCATCACTAGTCCCTATGGATGTTACTTCCTGTTTCCGTTTCACCACACAGGAAATGCCAGGAATTGTCTGCTCAGCCAATCACTGACCTCAGGTGTGACCAGCCTTAGCCAGTGATTGGCGGAGTGGGCATTTCCTATGGGACAGAATGGGACCAGGAAGTAAAGATCAGCAGGGACTTGGTAAAAGTTGGAATAGCAGTGCTGGGGAATCGGAGAGGGTGTGTGTGTGTGTGTGTTTTTTTTTTTTATTTTCTTTTTAACCCATTCTAAACATGTTTGAAAAACAATATTTACCGAAGAACCTCTTTAGGTTTATGACGAGTTCTATTTAAGACTATTTTCTAGCTTTATAAGGCCATTATTGTTAGAATGCTGGCTCAGTATTTACCTAGTGTAAACATGGTAATCTTCTGTAAGAACATCATATCCGCTGCCCAAGTCCAAATTTGCTCTACAAAAGTTTGGACAAGGTTGCGGAAGAACAAAAGCATGTTTGTGCCCGTGTCTATGGGAAGAGAGTACACTGTCATTATCCTCGTGATGGTCTTTGTTGCTTTATTCATACATAAAATTGAAACCTTAGACGTCGGGTAAACCGATCCAGAATGACTTTACCGGGGAACAGATATTTCTATGTGTTCCACGTGATGATTCATCTCAGCTATGAGCTTCTTATAACTGTGTGGAAAATTTTTGTTTTTGTTGTTATTTTTTAGATATTTTAAAGAGGTTGTCCAGCCAAATAAAGCTTAAAAAAATGCTATAAAAGTAGAAAACTAACACTGACCAAACCTGACCAAACCCATGCCACTCCCACATCAGTATACTGACTTCCAGAAATAATGTGGTGATGCTGACATGTGACCACTGCAACCAATCACAGACCTCAGTGTTGTTGACATGACTACAGCCAGTGATTAGCTACAGTGGTCACATCTCCATGTTGACGTGCCATCGCTGACAACAAAAGTCTGAGTGTAGTCAGGGCATGAAACGCCAATCCTACAGTCTTCCTTGGGCGCCATGTAGAATTCTTATAGGGGTGTCACTATAGGGTTTGAAGCTAAACTTGATTATAGTTGCCTAAAGCTTTTTGCTGTGGTACCAAAAGTGTTGTGTTGTGTTGTTTATGGGGTGGGGGAGGGGCTGTTAGAGTTTTTTGCATCTGTTCCAAGAACTTAGATACTTCTAATGAATTCCCAATAAATCAAGGATTCTAATAATATGTCTTTATAGGATTTGGGGCTCTGGACGTCCCATACAGAGCTCCTTTTACATGCTAAATAATTTCCTTACAGCCACCACTAGGGGGAGCTTACTAAATAAGTATATTCATATCACGAGTATTGCGCACTTTATTCCCTAAAGCAGTTCCTTGACCAACTTGTTTCTACCCAGCATCAAAACAGTGATATCTGGTTGTTCTACTCTTTATTTAGTATATTGGTATCAGCATAATGTTATGGTAAAAAATAAAAAAAAAATAGCAAAAAATGTAATAAAAATTATTAAGTTTAAAATATTTTTTTTAAAACATTTTTTGGTATAAAGTACCAAGGCAAAAAATAAACATATATAAAGTAATTAATGAAAAGAAAATAAAGTGAGAAAAATGCACACAAATGAAATAAAAATCAAAAGTAAGAATTAACATTTTTTTTTTTAAATCATTTTTTTTTTTACACTTTTTGTAGTATCACATTCTATTCACTTATTAAAGTAAACAAATTAAATTACATTAACCGTGAAATACAATTTTTTTATTTATTTTTTTTTAAAGCACATTTTCTGGTATAAAGTTCCACCTCAAAAAATAAATAAATAGAAAATATAGTGAGAAAAATACACACAAATAAAAAAAAATAAAATTTTTTTTTTTACACATTTTGTAGTATAACATTCCATTGGGGAAAAAAATCCAAAAATTTTGTAATCTACCACTTTTCAAATTTGATGTAGATTGTGACGATCACGGAACCATTGCACAGTCTTTAAATAATGTAATTAATCAGAATAGATCAAGCAAATGTGAATCGCGCTAGTTTTAAAGTGGGGGGGGGGGGATACTAAGTGCTATTTAAAGTAAAGTGTGATTGCCAAAGGAGCTGACCTTTAGCAAGGTTGATTATGCTGAAAGTTTGAGTTCAAGTGACTGTGTTAGATAAAATCAATGTTCTTCATATTCTCGTTTCATTTTGCCGTGCCACGTGCGTGTGTCTGGGAGAAGGCTAACCATGTGTTGACAGGTTTCCTTTGGCTGCAGCGCGTGTCCCTTTCTGTTACTCTTCTGTCTGCAGGCTGTCTCATTGATAACCTGCACGCTTTCAATTCCAGACACTTCTTTGATTAGCATTGTCTTGTTTTTCCTTGCAGAAGTGCCTAGCTGCCATTCCATTTACATGAGGCAAGAAGCTTTCCTGGCACATCCCAACGGGGCAGAAGGTATTTCATTCTACAGCTGTTTTTATTTATTTATACGTTGCTCCACACCACGGCAACCATGTATCGGTTTCAACTCCCGATTGACCTTTAGGCATTTTTTTTTTTTTTTTTTTTAGGCTGTATGTTTGAGAAGGGCCCTCGACAGTTCTTTGATGACACGTGTGTGGTCCCAGAGAAATTTGACGGTACGTGTTCATGATATAGATTTATAGATTGAATTTTTAATTTTTTTTTATTTTTTATATTATTTTTATTATTATTATTATTATTATTATTATTATTATTAATTTATTTTTGTGCGTGCACTGATTTTCTCCAGCTCAGAAAATAACACTTACTACTCCTCGTGGGTGGGTAAAAAAATATTTAGTCTTGTAAAAAAGAGCAAGAAAACATGAAGTTGTCACCAGTATGGTAGTAGCCCAGGAGAAGCCTTAAAGGTGTTATCTGGGTCTGTGATACTGAGCTCCTCTTCATCTTCTTAGGCAGTGACATCACATCAGTTGGTCACATGACCATACTACAGCTCAGTCGTATTCAGAAGAATTGGCTAAGCTGCAGCATATCCATGTGATCAATGAACATGATGTTAATGCCTAAGAAGAGGAAGTGGCGCTCAGTATCATAGTCGCAGATCACCCCTATCCTTAGGTCATCTGTCCAACAACAGAGACCCCTGCGGATCACCTGATTGAAGCGGTAGTGGCACTCTTTCAGTGTTGCCTCTGCTTTACACACCAGGTGATGTCACATGGCCTGGTCGCTACTCAGTCCCATTCACTTTAATGGAACTGAGTTGCAATATCAAGCACAGTTCACTATACAATGTACGGTGCTGTGCTTTGCTTTCTATGAAAAGACCACTGCACTCATCGTAATGCTGCAATCGCTTTAAGAATCTTATCCAGCCCACTTGCCGATCTTCAATTGATGGCATATCCCAAGGATATCTTATCAATTAATAAGCAAGTAAAACCCCTTTTAAGGTGCATACATTCTATTAACGTTATCTAAACTTAAAAAAAATTTGGTGGGGTCAGCCAGCTATTGGGGGTGCATCGTGGTGTCCCAACTCTCCCCCAACAGATATCAGAGGAGATAAAGGATTGAGCATGTTGAATTTTACATGCAGTCCTTTTTGTTCTCAGGGTAGATAAACCATCCCCAGATTTGTCCAATTGGGCTTACTCCTCTCTCCCAATCGGAACACATACACTCCCAGCTTGGCCTAGCATGCATGTGTATGAAGAGGCCAGGAGTAATAAACCAAGAAGTGTTCAGCTAACCGCTCTTAAAGGAATATGGCTATGTTTAATTGCAAGAAACAAGGGCTTTGATGTATTCCACTTATGGACACAATAGATAGGCCAGTGTCTCAGTGATGGGTGGCCGTACCAACCCAAAACCTTGCCATGTGCAACTAATGAAATCCCGGAATTTTCAACAGCAGGTCCATGTTTTTCCTTTATTTTTGAGAACTGATTTGCTTAGAGCGGCCGTGCAGTAATGGAGAGGGAGAAGGCCAGAGATGTAGCTGTGTGCTTGGTTGATGGCTGACGCACGTGGTTTTGCATATTTATCATACAAGTCATGTACTTATGGATAAGCAGAGAAACATTCAGGGTTTTTTGTGTCCTGAGCGTATATCATGTATATTATTATTGTCAACAACATCTGCAAAACTGCGTGGCTGCCTCTGCAACACCCAGGACTGCAGCCAAGTGACAGCAACATTCCTGGCGGACTCTATCCATTCAGTGAATGTGTGGATTGCATAATACGTTCTGAATTCAGGAATTTCAAGGGAATGTAATACTACCTAGCTAGAGGACTGTGTGAAATAGCACGTGATTTAAAGGGCCACTAACCTAAATTGAGTAGTTGGTAAAAGTGAAGCATATAAGTTGTACTGTCCCTTTAAGAAAAACCCCTATCGTTTATGAACTTGTAATAATCTTTGATATCATTTTGCAGGTGATATTAAACAGGAGCCGGGGCTATACCGTGAAGGACCGACCTATCAGAGAAGAGGTTCACTCCAGCTATGGCAATTTTTAGTTGCATTACTTGACGATCCGGCCAATTCCCATTTTATTGCCTGGACAGGCCGAGGCATGGAGTTCAAGCTCATCGAGCCTGAGGAGGTGAGTGTTTCTTCGAATTGGCACTGACAATATAGGTAACAACTCTACAATGATCTCATATTTTAGGGGCAGACTTCTGAACCATTGCTGGCCATGTTTTGCTGCTCTAGACATCAACCCATCTCTAATAAAAACAGCTTTCCATCCATTGCTTCCTCCCGGCACACAGTCTGGTGACCCATCTCAGCACAGTTGTCACCTGTGGGTTATTGATATCCTTCTTCCTGATTGTCAGGAGAGGAGCAATGGAAGAGCATGGAGAAGTAAGAGCATTACATTATCTTTACAGTGCTGTGCAGAAGTTTTAGGCATGTGTGGGAAAAATACTGCAAAATAGGAATGCTTTCAAAAATAGATGTGGTAATAGTTTATTTTTGTCAATTAAAATAAAAACGAGTGAAGAAAAGAGAAATCTAACTCCAAACAATATTTGATGTGACCTTTGCCCTTTGGAACTCTGGAAGTGATGACTCGGCCTCCACATCATCCAGTGTGTCTGGGATTACATGAAGAAACAGAAGGATTTTTGAAAGCCTAAACTCACAGTAAATCTATGATCAGCAGCAATTGCTTCTCTAAGATCATTGCTGATGTCTTTCCTCCTTGGCATTGTGATCACAAACATCTGAATGCTCCAGACCAGTAAATTGCCAAAACTCCTGCTTTCTGGTTAGTTCTCCAAGATGTTTGTAACAACCTCCCTGCCTAGTTCCTTCAAAAACTATCTGCAAGTGTACAGAGAAGAATTAAAGGCAAAGGGCAAAGGTCACACCAAATATTGATAGGATTTAGGTTTCTCTTTCTTCATTCACTTCATTTTGGTAATTGATCAAAATAAACTATTAACACTACTTTTTCTGAAAGCATTCTTACTACTCGGCATTTTCCTACACCTGCTTAAAACTTTTGCATAGTACTGTAATACCTGCACCTGACCAGATATCTTATCTTATAATTACTCCTCCACAGTTAGTAGATAAGAGTGGTTTGGGGTCTACTACAATTGCACCAAACTAAGCTATTTTCACTACATGTTTAAAATTGAAAAATGTCAAATTTTCTCAAAATTTTAATTGCGTGGTTTGTGTATTTTTTTGTCACAGGTGGCACGGCGATGGGGTATACAGAAGAACCGACCCGCCATGAACTATGATAAACTTAGTCGTTCATTGCGCTACTATTATGAGAAGGGAATTATGCAAAAGGTGAGATGTCGACTTCATGTCTTACAAGGGGTCGGACTTGTTTATAAATGATGGGTGGGTTCACAGGCTCCTTTTAAGCTCGTAAAAACCTAAAAATAAATCTGTACTCTCCTTCACTCTCATGTGCTCAGCTGAGCATACTTGGGGGAGGGGAATAAGCCTCAACTCTTGCCCCATGACATTGAAGTCATTACTCATGTTTAGTCTTATTGCTGGACAATGTGGAGGAACTAAGACGGCCACCATTTTATTATGACCATTACTTTGACACCTACTGGTTTCCAATTCCAAGGGAGTCTCAGTTTGATGTTGAGAATTCCAACAAGTTCCATAAATTCGTCCAGTTACAGTTTTTGAGCTTAACATGTCTGCCAGGTGATCAGCCAAAAAGATTATGGTAAATTCTAACTTATTGGTCATCTCGCGGTTTATTGACGTAGCTCTACGTTTTCTAAATTTTTGCAGTAAGCTCTGCAAATTCTGTTTATAGAACCCTTGTGTCTGAATATACTCTTAGAGGATCTGTCTCTAGTTCTAGGGCCATTGTGATTATCCACAATAATGTTGACACATATTCATCTATCACATCGTTCATGGCATTGACGGGCATAATCAGGATTTTCCAGAAGTGAAGGTTCATCTGAGGAAGGGGGAGGGGGGGCGGTGGAGCTACCCACACAGAGTATAATGCCCTAGGAGTGCCCCCACAAAGTATAATGCTCTCCTTAGTGCCTTACACATTTTATATAATGCCCTCTCAGTGGCCCCCACACAGCATAATGTCCCCAGCCTCCACATACTCTAATGCCTCCAGACCCCACACAGTACAAGGTCTAGGGCGTGCATAATGAGTATGCTTCTCAGTACTTCCTGTTCCGTCTCCGCTCTTGGTGCAGGTATACAATACATTATAGCAACACCAACCCAGAGAAGGAGCGAGGAGTCCTAAGAGTGCTGTCTACTGAGAAGGATTCCCATTACACTCTCCCATGGGCCCCACTGGTAACCAATGAGTGGCCGCTCTCCTGATGATGGTCATCATCATCATTGAGGAGTACGGTGGCTGGCCAGGGTCAGAAAGGGGACAGTCTTAACCATGCCGCCGCCTCTTTTTGTAGTTCCTGTGGATAGAATGTGTAGACTTTGATAAGAACAATGATTCTAAAATGGCTCATTCTGTATTTCTCCTTATTTAAGGTCGCCGGAGAGAGATATGTGTACAAATTTGTTTGCGATCCAGAGGCCCTCTTCTCTATGGCCTTCCCAGACAATCAACGGCCGCTGTTGAAAACGGACATGGAGCGACACATTAATGAAGAAGACACAGTACCACTGTCACATTTCGATGAAAATATTCCCTACATGGCAGACGGCGGCTACTGTAACAGTCACCCATACAATGAAGGATACGTTTACTAACGGGGGAAAAAAAAACAAAGACATTTCTATGATGACGATCATTTCAACTTTTCTTCGCAAGACCCAAGAAAAGCAAAATATACATTTTTTTATAAATATATAAATATATATATTTAGTAGATCATAAATGGGCTTTTCCTGTTGCATATCTCCTATGGTCTGCCATGGACAAAGCACTTTACTTGAGGGACGGGATAAAACTGATACTATGTATGTAGCAGGACGATAACAGATGGATATATAATATTCATTTATGCTCGGGAAGGGAACTTAAAGCTCACGGTACTTCATTAATAAGTCATGACTGTGTTTCTTTTCTTCAGTTTTAAGATCTCATGATATATTGTACATTTTTTCTGGATACACAGGGTACAGTTAATTCTAATGGTATCAAAAATTAATATTTCTGTTGGAATTTTTTTAATTTTTAACTTTTTTTTTTTTTTTTTTATTCCATCAAATGGTGCATGCATTAGTTAAATCCAGGGCCACTGACTCTTGCATATATGTTGGATATGCTTTAAGTCCTTTTGAGAATCTTCAGAGAGTCAGTCGTGTCTCTATGTCTGATATTCAGGAAGATATGTAAATCTCTGAAGAGGTCATCCGATCATTTTGTTCAGAAAGGGTTTCCAGATTTGCCTATGTTATAGAATAGACAGTTCTGTACATCGAAGGGTCCTTCATGGTTTAGGCATCAAGGGCATGTTCTCGAATCTTTAAGATGTCCAAGTTCTCCTGTTCCCTGCATAAGATGTAGGGCTAGGGGAGGTAGAAAAATAATTATTAAATGTGTATTATAAAGATAGGGCAAAACTTTCTGAAAATGTGTAATATTTTTGGGGAGCCTAGGGGCGGGATGGAGATGTAAAGTGCCTAAATTGGTGGTGGTCTTTGGAGAACCTACTGAAGTCAAAGCAATTAGTCATTTGGTACAGTAGGCAGGTCTTGAGGTTTTGTGTCTTAGACCTTTGGCCAAGTATATACTAAGGACCATGGTGCCCAAGATACAGCTGCTAAATCCATATCTTATATTCCTAACTCATCACAAGATAATTTGTTTACTTTGCATCATGGATGTAGGCCCTACCATATGTAGAGGTAACAAAACTTCCAGGGCCCATTGCAAAAACTGTGACACGGCTGCCCATCTGCCATGTACCATCTGGCAGCTTATGGGACTGGGAACCTTTGGACCGCCTCAGGCATCGGGACTGGACTGCCACCTCTCCTTTCCCTAGATCAGGGGTCAGCAACCTTCGGCACTCCAGTTGTTGTAAAACTACAACTCCCAGCATGCATACTTGCTCTGCTGTTCTTGGAAATCCCATGGAAGTGAATGGAGCATGTTGGGAGTTGTAGTTTCACAGCAGCTGGAGTGCCGAAGGTTGCTGACCCCTGCCCTAGATCTACAAACATGCTTATGTTACATTGTTCAGAACATCCAGATCTTTAGCTTACATTGCTACCCAAAACGTAGAGACTGACATCTTCTCCTCCTCTCTGACAGAGCACATTTGACAGGACTTGGAAAAGCACACACCATGTTTTCCGGAGTCGGTGGCTCTTTTTAAAAAAAATAATGGTCCAAATTTTATAAATTTTTATTTTTTTGTGTTTGAGTAAATTTTTGAAATTCATAGGGGTTTACAAAATTGTCATCCCGTAAATGAGCAAATTAGTCAATTACCTGTACTCTGTGTAACACATTGTTATGCTGTTTGGCTGCAAGAAGCACTCTTTGGACAAAAAAAAATATTCAAAAACAACAAAAAAAAAATTCAAAGATAACCAATACACTAAATAGGTACTTTAGAAATTTTTAGACATGGTACCCATTAATATGCATTTATGCCTTTTACTGCTGTGTTCTGTTCATAACATGTATAAATACTAGAAAAAATTTGCTTCTGCTGCTGTATATTTTCTGTACTATTCTCTTTGATGCTAAATTTACTCTACGGTCATTATACGCATCGCTGTAACTACAGGTAGCATTTCAGGACAAAATAGATGACTCGACTCATTTATTGCATAGGACATAGCTTTGCCGCAATGCAATCAGCTTTTGCGCATCAACATTGACTGGTAAGCGTCCGCTTGCTGTGTGAGGCTGAGCAGGAACTTTTTGTAACATGGGATCGGAGACTTTGCTTCTTAACGGACTCTCGAGACTTGAGGAGGAAAAACTAATGGATCGACTGGTTTTACTGCCACTTACCTGGAGGCTCTATGTAAATGAACAGAAATCAGATTGGGAGAAATTTCTAAGGTTACATTTCTGACATTTTTGTTTTATTTTTAAGAAGACCTGTACAGAAAGAATATGTATTGAAAATTTATTGGAAACTTATGGGTTTTGTGTGTGTGTGTTTCTTGTTTTTTTTTCTTTTTCAATTTCTTTTTTTTTTTTTTTTTTCTGGATAAAAAAGCATCAAAATGTATGGAAATCCTGAAACTCCTCCGTTCTGAATTATTTTTAATTTGTGTTTGACAAAAAAAAAAAATCTCCATTGTCACTGTGGAATGCAAGACTACAGACCGCGCAAAGGTTAATTCTGATGAATGTATTTGCGCTAATAGAATTTTTAACCTGCACGTTGACCAATCCTATGCAGGATGTGTGCAAAAATTTACTAAACCCTTTGTCATTCAATTAAAAATAATGTATACAACATTTCCATGCGGTTCTAGCTGATTTGTCATAGACTATGCTGGTGGAAGACTTTATAAGCGTCCATTCAGACTCTATAAAGGAGACGTGTGCCCCTTTACTACTCAGTGGGCTTCATTTATGGAAGATGGTAGACTCTGTGTGCTCTTCATAACAGATATCCAAAAATATTGGGTTTATTATTTTGATACTAATCTCCAAACCCATGCATAGCCATTAAATTTGGCTGCTTGGCCCCTAATAGTTGGGACCCTCATCGTTGCTGAAAGGGGCATCCCCCAGCTATAAGACTCTGGGTAGATGTAGCATGAATGAAGTGACATTGAAGCATGCCCCCTGTGTTCCATCTAAAGTCTATGACTCTGATGATAGCTGAACGTTGTTTGTTCATCCTCAATGGTGCCATAGACTTGGAATGGAATGACAGGGCACATGCTTGACTGGTGCTCTGTTCAAAAACCTTCTAGCCGTGGCATTGTACCTAGGAGGACTATGGGCCTTTTAGAGTTGACAGTAGTTGGTGATCATGGTGTTTCCCCTACAGGAGAATGGGATTAATCTGGATATGGAGGTGGAAGAGGAAAGGCGGTGGAATGTATCAAAATTACTATGGTGGTCATGCCAAAGTTGGACCTCTTGGTTACATTTTAGAATAGTAAACCCAGTGGACCCACGTTGTATGGCACTGGCCTGCCTCTACTCTCCTTTGCCCACTTTAGTTGTTTTCCACAGCAAATCTATACCTGACACCAGTACTTTTTGGTACTGCCTTGGCGGAGGTACAAGTAAACCAAAGCGGTACCATAAGGTCATTTGTCCAAACACTGCCGAGTAGCTATTGGTCAGAGAAAATAATCACTGCCCTGTGTCATCTGAGTGGACTGAGACATCTGGAAGCAAGCAGCCATCTTTAAATATCAGTTGACAGCTATGGCATTGAAGGGGTTACTATCAGCAGTAGAAAGCAAAGTACCTGGTGCCAAAAACAGAACTGTGGCAAATAGAGTTATGTTGGCGCCATGAGGTTGAAAAGTGGCTTAAAGGGGTTTTCCAAGATATATATATTTCCTACCCTTTTGCAGAAATGTGTGACCAACTCAATCTCTGTTACAATCTCTTCCTTTTCTGGTCCTGATCATGTGCTGTTCATTGTGCACATGAATTCAGGTGTTAGCCACACCCACCATGAGCGTGATGTCATCTCATTGATGAAAGTAACATTTGTCTAAATTGTATTGACTGCCAGAGCAGCCAGGAGGAGGTTGGTGGCTGGTCCTGATCACCAGACAAGCCATCACCTGGTTCACACATATGATCACAGCAGAGACTTGAGGCAGCTGCAGCATGTAAGGTAGACAAACACATTTTTTATTTGTTTTATTTTTAACTCTTCAAGCCTCTCTCCATCAGACAGGCTTTCTTCTGTGAGTGGTCAGAGGATTTTATGGACTGGCAGCATGGTGGATATGCAAAACATCTGAATGCTTTATCATTAGCATAATGCAGTGAAAACTGCATGCCTTAAAAAGCATGTGCGGGTTCCGGAAAACCCCTTTAATATGATTAAAAATCTAGGTCATATCAACCAAAACAGCTTAGTACCTATAATGCTGTTAGTTTAGGTGAACAGATCCATGGTTTGCAGTCAGTATGCTGGTGCAAAAAATTCACCCATACTGCACTTGGATGAAATCTTAAAGGGAATGTGTCAGCAGAAAATGACCTATTTTTTTAAAGCAAGTTTTTAAATTAAACATTTTTTTGGGAATTTTGATAATGTCACAAATTACCTACTCCCCCTAACTGCACAGAGCACTCTCCCATAACCCTGAATAAACCCTCTTGAGTCTATTGCTGCCTATGGCAATCACTATGCCGTAAAGCAGATCAGTAAATGCTGTTAACAGAGCAGAGAAGAAGCTCAGACAAGATGGCCGCCCCCATAATAATGGACAGAAAAAATAAGTACAATCAGAATATAGAAAGAAATTAGGAAAAAGTGATATTTCAATATCTGATTTAAATAAATTATATGACAAAAATGGCAATTATTTGCTTGTCACAGATGAAAAAAACATTAATAAAAAAAAAATCAAAAGTTTTGTGGGTTAAACTAAAACCACATTAAAAGGTGTTTATTCTTCTCATGGTGTAGGGCGGCTGGGAATTTAGGATTGCTGATCGACTCCTGCAGAAAAGAATAAAGCGAAAATCCAGACCACAGGTGCTCTCTACAGAATCTTCCCATACTAAAAATGGGGCGGAGAGAGCAGAGCACTGACTTATACAGGGGGAATGGACATCACATGATTGGCTGCTCGCTTTTCAATAAACCTTGAGCAGATCTTATATGGGTATGAAGCATTATAACCTATCTGCTAGATGTATGGAGGTCTTACTGTCAGGACCCCCTACTGACCACCATAATGGTGAACCTTGTACTCCCCAGTCACTAGACCACTCCATTTAAAGTCCTTCTAGCTATGGTCTAGTACAGGGTTCAGAAACCTTCGGCATTCCAGCTGCTGTGAAACTACAACTCCCAACATGCTCCATTCGCTTCCATGGGAGTTCCAAGAACAGCAGAGTAAGTATGCATGCTGGGAGTTGTAGTTTTACAACAGCTGGAGTGCCGAAGGTTGCCTGCCCCTGGTCTAGTACCTCCGAGCAATGGGGGCTAGACCTTTTCTTTCTGGCAATAAATTGGGTTCCAGAGATTAGATCCCCCATCAATCTAGCATTTATAACCTAGTGAATAGGTAATAATTGCTTCTCACCTGGAATACTCCTTTAAATTCTGGACCATAGAGCTCCTATGCAGAGCAATGTGTCTCCATGGTTACAGACTACAAACAAACCTTGTGTAGTCTGATTCTGAGCTTGTATATTACGCTCTTCTGCTGTTGGTAGATTATCAAGATGGGCAGAAGGAATGGAGTAATACATGACTACTGAATTTGACTACACAGGGTTTGTAGTCGGTAACCATGGCAATACATAGGTCTGCATTGGAGCTGTATACACAAAACGAAAAGATTTTTAATTATGAACATTTTCAGGGTCCCTGTATGTATATATAGTTTTATTTTAGAGGCACTGGAGCAATACAAGAAAACTTGTTAAACTGGCAGCAGTGACAAGACATGGACAACCCATCCATGAGCCAAGGACTTTAACCTCCTAGTACTGTTTACATTACAAATCTTCCCCTTCTAAGACTATGCAGAATATAAGAAAAAAATATCCTTTTCTGTCAGTTCTCTGTGGAAAATCTATGAATTCACGAAGCTGGATGAGGTGAGATCTTTGTCAGTAAGTTATGATGAAATGCAGTCTCGCACCTTGATCTCAATATAGCACTTGAATACCAAGCGGAGCAAGATTAGTTTTGTGAATATGAATGAGGTCCCCGGTGACATCACAAATCTTTTAGTGACCTATTTCGGACCCTGATATCATTGTCTGGAATATTTCCACTTTTTTCTTTGCTCTGTTAATGTAAATTCTGTACAATGACACACAGTCCCTTCACAGCACTCTTCAAGGTAGTCTCAAAGTTACAGATTTTTTTTTCCAAGTCAAGAGGTCAAAAAGTTCTGGAGACGGTATCTCAAAAGAGCTTGTCTCCAAAAAGTCATTGATCACTAGGATATGCCACTAATTTCTGACCCCTGACCATCTCTAGGATGAAGTTCCACTTTGTCTCCTCATGGAGTTGAGTTTCTTAGGTTGGCTACAGTGATGTCTCGGCAACAGAGGAACACATTCAGAAGGGGAAGACACTGTATGGTTCTGGAGACCCTAACCTATCTATCTAACCTATGATATGCTGGGTTGTGGTGACAGACTCCCTTGAGCTTCTTGCAGGAGGACCTATACTACATGGAGCCATCTAAACCAAGCAACCTTCACCAAGGCCATACATATAGAGGAAGTCCATGTACCCCACCTCTGATTCTGGTTCCATGCACTATGCTACTGGACTTCATGAACCTGCACCAAATTCCCTACTCTGGAGGAACTACATTATTAACAAGGAAATTAACCCAAGGTTGTGACGAGGGAAACGAGCATGAAGACCTTGAGTCCTCTGTTGCATAACCTCGCACCATAATGGGAGCCCATTTGACCTTTGCTCTCCGATCCCACATAGAACGTGCACTGAAATGATATCTAATAATTTGTGACTTCATCTGACAAATGATTTGCCTCATCCTTTGGAATTAATTATTGTAGGGGTGTGAAGGTAATGGGCTTGATAATTAATAACTGAGAGACAGCGGGGAGAGGGATTCACCGTTCCAGGGCGATCGGCAGAGACTGAAGGCTGCGCCCTCGCCTCCTCTGCTATCACTCGGTGCCTGATTTATCTCGATTATACTAGAAATGTAATATAACTTGCTTTTAACGAAATGTTACAATTTGCAGTATCTGAAGTTGTTATTTTAATTTACCTCTTCTGCATTCCTAATGGCACAAAAACACAACTTTAAAAGCAATCCTAATGCGAAGCGGCACTTTAAATAATTATCAGCCTCTCATTTACAAGTAATAGTGAACTTTAGACAGTTTGGAAATGAGAATCTCTTGTCATCGTCTTCCAGGTAACTTTCCTTTTCTTTAGATAAGTCCTACCTGCCGACTGCAGCTACAAGTGACGTAGGACCAGGTTCAACAGCCTGGTGGCAGTGACATAGGTGGTGCCAAGGAATGGTAAAATAGGTTTATCTTACCATGGCTGGTCCTAATATTGACAGCATTGATATCTGAGACCAGGCAACGGAAAGACTGGTCCGATCCTAGATGTTTGTTGTGGACAATTTACTGGGAAACATCTTCTAGCCATGGTGGGGTCAAGCACTAAGTTGGTGGGTGCGCCATTTCTAGGGGCATTCTCCACCTTTAGAGCTCCATTTTGCTAAAAAGTTACCCACCATTTTTTGCCGAAATGTCCCATAGAGGACTTCATTCACAAATTATGTTCTACATATCTTTTATTTGATTATTTATATAACGCCATTCATACTCAACTTTCCACGGTACTCTGGTGACTACCAGCGCAGTCCAGTCTTCTCAGTCCCGCTGATGTGTGATGAAAGTCCAGCCACACGTGAGTGCTGAGGTCAATCCGTGGCCTCAATGATAGGCATGCGGTGTCACTAACTGTGACATCACGGGTCTCTTCCTGAAACCTACTGAGGCCGCTGATTGGCCTCAGCGGTCACATGACCACTGAGGCCGATGGCGGCTTCAGCGGAACCCAGAAAGAGACCCGTGAGAAGATGTCGGAGCAAGAAGGACCGGACAATGCTGGGAGGACACCGGAGCACCGAGGACAGGTGAGTATGATAATTTTTTTTTTTTTTCATATCCCCCGGCATATTTTTTTAAAAAAAGAATCACCTGGACAACCTCTTTAATATTTGCGGGACAAATTGTACTTCATAATGGTGCCATTCATTATTCTGTGTGATGTACTGGGAAGCTGGAAAAAAAAAAATCAGAATGGGTTGGAATTGGATACTGAATTTATATAGTCGCCATTGTGACACCCATAACTTTTTTATATTTCCATGTATGGGGATACATAGGGCGTCTTTTTTTGCCAGATGTACTTTTTAGTTATACCATTTTGGGGAATGTCTATTGCTTTTATCACTTTTTATTCAGTTTTTTATGAGAGACAAAACAGCGAAAAAATTGCGGTTCGGCTCTATTGATTTTTTTCCCCCCACTATGGTGTTCAGAATATGGGAAAAATATTTTTATATTATAGGTTTGTAGACCGTTTCAAGTTTGTAGACCCTTGTATAAGTAGTTATATTCTTGTATATAGGAGACAGTATTATAGTACTTATATTCTTGTACATAGGAGTAGTATTATAGTAGTTATATTCTTGTACATAGGGGGCAGTATTATAGTAGTTATATTCTTGTACATAGGAGCAGTATTATAGTAGTTATATTCTTGTACATAGGAGCAGTATTATAGTAGTTATATTCTTGTACATAGGAGTAGTATTATAGTAGTTATATTCTTGTACATAGGAGCAGTATTATAGTAGTTATATTCTTGTACATAGGAGCAGTATTATAGTAGTTATATTCTTGTACATAGGAGGTAGTATTATAGTAGTTATATTCTTGTACATAGGAGCAGTATTATAGTAGTTTATATTCTTGTACATAGGAGCAGTATTATAGTAGTTATATTCTTGTACATAGGAGGTAGTATTATAGTAGTTATATTCTTGTACATAGGAGCAGTATTATAGTAGTTATATTCTTGTACATAGGGGCAGTATTATAGTAGTTATATTCTTGTACATAGGAGCAGTATTATAGTAGTTATATTCTTGTACATAGGAGCAGTATTATAGTAGTTATATTCTTGTACATAGGAGGCAGTATTATAGTAGTTATATTCTTGTACATAGGAGCAGTATTATAGTAGTTATATTCTTGTACATAGGAGCAGTATTATAGTAGTTATATTCTTGTACATAGGAGCAGTATTATAGTAGTTATATTCTTGTACATAGGAGCAGTATTATAGTAGTTATATTCTTGTACATAGGAGGTAGTATTATAGTAGTTATATTCTTGTACATAGGAGCAGTATTATAGTAGTTATATTCTTGTACATAGGAGCAGTATTATAGTAGTTATATTCTTGTACATAGGAGGTAGTATTATATTAGTTATATTCTTGTACATAGGAGCAGTATTATAGTAGTTATATTCTTGTACATAGGAGCAGTATTATAGTAGTTATATTCTTGTACATATGAGGCAGTATTATAGTAGTTATATTCTTGGACATAGGAGCAATATTATGGTAGTTATGTTCTTGTACATAGTGGACAGTATTATATTAATGCTGATAAAAGGACTATTTAGACTTATTTAGTAAAACTAAAACATTTTGGGAATTATTGTGACACAATTAATGTTATAAATAATGACTAAAGTTGCCCTTGAAAAGTCTTCCAAAAGAAAACAAAGATCTACAAATGGACTTTTTGTGTTTTCCTAAAAGTTCCTCAGTTTTGTGAGAGAATCTCTTAACTTTTTCCCTAAACTAGTCTTTGCTTCCCTCTGCTGGCTTCTCCATAACTTTCGTGTTCCATCTTCAAACTTCCTGCCACTTTTCTACAATATCCTTCCATGGACTGTCCTGAGCCTCTCGTTAGCTCTCGTTATCTCATCTTCCTATAGCCATGATAGTTAGTAGAATTTTCTTATTCTGGCAGTACAGGTCCCTGTAAGATGAAAGAGTACTAAATGGTCTGTGTTATTGGATGGATATTAAAAATTATTGAAAATACCTCTTTAAGGACCTCCAGGTAAATGGTCTCAAATACAATAACATAAGATGTCATGAATAAAATGAATCTAATAATTGCTTCTTTCCATTGAGTCTTTGGCTTTAGATTTTTTGCAGTTTTCTGACAAATTATCAGAATTTTTGGACTATCAGAGTCCATATTAAAGGAATTTTATTATTATCTAATTGTAGACAATAATCTATTTAGTTTATATTAGCAATGTGAAAATAGGTCATCTGTAAGTCTTAAGCTGCAGTACCGGACATGGCCTGTGAACCAGAGTGGTGCTGTTTCTGGAGGGGAAAAGTTTTATTTTTTTTATCTGATACAACTACTTTAAACTTCCATCTTGTTACTTACCGTTCTCCTAGTTGATACATCTATCACCTGCTGTCCTCACCTAGATCTCACCTTGCATTAGTAATTGAGCATTTGATAAATTCCCACCATCTATACGTCAATTAGCTCGCTATTTAATTGACATACTTAACAATCTAACATGGCTTGTTTGTAGCTAATCACTTGTGTCTGAAAGGCTGTGAACATTCCTGTCTACGACTCTGCTGGTATTTATTAGGTCGTTCTTTATAGACAAGAATCAGGAATCAGTGACGAATAGATGGTGGCTTGTACATAACTATAGGGGCTTGTGCACATTGCAGTGAGGAGACTGCTTGATAGTACAGACAGTCCCTCCATTAATATTCTGTATGGCACCATATAAACAGACCCCAGAGTATAATAGTGATTCATGGGTGGCGAACCTCAAAATTTTTGGGTTCAGGTCGAATCAATCCAAACCAGTTGTTTGTAGGGTGGTGTCCCTTTGGAACCACTCAATATACAGTCTTCATGTGCCATGGCATGACGTCTGGTAGCCATGCCAGGGGAGAAACTCCCATTTAAAAACAGAGGTTTCCCCACTTTTTCAGTTCTTCTATTGCTTCTGGTCCTTGTAGTGCAGATCTAAAGTCAAGCCTGTTGTCTCTGTAGGCTAGCGTCACAAACTTGCTGTATGCCGTAGGTGTCGAGTGCAAACCCCTGTGAGAGCTGGCCATTCGCTGTGCCACAAGACTGTTGTTCGCACAATGAGCAAGTTGATTTGTTCCTGCTAAGAAACTTCTGTTAAGGAGTAACTTTAACCACCACCATCTCCAGTTCTCAGCATCTATTAATAGGTGCCCCTCTGCTGATTCTGGCACAGCTGGAATTTTTTTCTCTAACTCCTACCATTCCCGAGCAATCACTGCAGTTAATTTTGTTGCCTGATATGCTAACTAGACTCCCTAATGTCCAGTGGGTGGTGTTAGATAGGAGCTGCCTGCCTCTACCTGATACCACCCACTGGACATTAGAGAGTCTAGTTAGCATATCAGGCACCAAAACTAACTGCACTGATTCCTCAGGAACGGTGGGGGCTAGAGAAAAAATTCCAACTGTACCAGAATCAGTGGAGGCGCAGCTATTAACTTTAGTTGTCTTTAACCTTTGTTGTGCTGATCATTTGCTGCTTCGGAAAAATGCTCATAACACCATTCCTGTATGAGTCGCATGTATTTCCTGGCTGTGCCGCTTAAGAAGCGGGAATCTGGTTGCTCTGTCTTTGAGTAAGTTGCAGTGGGTGGAGCTTAGCCTGGTCAGGGGGAACACTTAGGCTAAGGCCCCACTTGCGGAAACGTAGCGTTTAGGGCTGCTGTGAAAATGCAGAGTGAATGAGATTCTGGCTAATCCTATCCACACATTGCAGAAAAAAAAAACGCTGTGGAAAAACTGTGGTTTTTAAAAACGTAGCATGTCAATTTTATTATTATTATTATTTATTATGCTTACTTATATAGCGCCATCATATTCCGCAGCGCTTTACAGACATTGACAGTCATTGTCCCATATAGGGCTCACAATCTACATTCCCTATCAGTATGTCTTTGGAGACACAAGCGTTTTTCCTATAGATTTTATAAGGAAATAAAAATTGAAGAGAAAAAAATGCAGAGAAAATATAGCAGAAAAAAATGTGACGCGTTTCCGCCGCCTTTTTTCCGCTGTGTTTTTTCGCTGCAGTTCACTAGGTGGGGCTTTAGCCTTAGGCCCCTTGCAGACGACTGTGGTGTGAGTCAGTGTGCTGTGTATTTCACGGATAGCACACTGACCCATTCTTTTCTATGTGCTCGTACACACGACGTGTCCGGGCCGCATCAGCTAGAACAGGCCCTATTCTTGTTTTATTTTGCGGCCCGTGCTTCCGTGGCTCCTATTCATTTAATCCCCGTGTCCCCCATGTGCAGCCCGTGCTTTTAATTCACGGCAGTCCGGTTGCAGCATAGTCGTCTACAACCGGCCTTAGTGGTGTAGTTGGAGAGGGCTGCAGCCTCCACTGGTGCACTGCTCGTCACAGTTACAATACAGTCATCACCTTTGTTCCCATCTCATGGTGAAATTTCCTACTAAATAAAATCAAGTAGGGATCTTGAAGTCTGCAAGAAATTGATACAGAAAGGATTTTTTACAATTCTATGTTTTCTCCATACGTAGATTTCCATTTATTTCTTCCAACCCTAATAATTCTTTAAGCAGGTATGGGGAGGGGGGGGCAATTTATGACATCTTCGCACTGGACCTACCAATGTTATTACAGCTTAGTGTGTAAATGGACCAGAAAAAACTGATGAGTGTGAAGAAGCCCCAAGAAGGCGACCTTGTCACTCCGACGTCTCCATCAGCCCAGTTTGGAGGTGAGAGCCGTGACTTAGCGCCTATTTATATCCTGTTTTTATCAATGGTTAGCACAGCCCCCCCGTGCTGATCCGAGAGCTGTTTACACATGTTCCCCCCGTGTTTACTGCTTCATAGAAGGATAGGGAATGTTAATACATAGGACAGGTGCAGATACTATTCTGGGGGCCAGCGCTGCATCACATCAATACATAGATAGCCTGATCTTACGTCTGTGCTATGACCGATATGTCACGGTGGTAACTTCATACTGTCCTGGAATGAGCAGAACGGAAGTATGATGGGACCCCGGGAGGTGAAGTGCACTTTCTCTATCAGGCTCAGATTTCCGTCCTTGCTTCAGATCTTCAGCGTCCTGCTGCCCTGTATGATAACTTTCTAAAGATTTTATTAACTTTGCATAATTGAAGATCTTCAGCTTTGTAATATACTTTATTCTCATCAAATTCATGATCTCTCCTTGCTGTTCCTGAATGGCAACAGCTTAGGGTTTGCTACAATTGTCTTCCACCTAGGCAATGATCTGTGACACTAGGTTCACACCTGCGTTCGGGTTTGCGTTCTTTGGATCCGCTTGGGGACCCGAAGAACTGAAACCTAATCCACTTAAAAAGTGGTTACCTGTGGAAACCTGCAGACCCCATAGACTACAATGTGATCTGTTTCTGTTTGCAGGACTTTTCTATCCACATTTTTTAACCAGATTCGGGGACGTAAATCCCGAACGGAGACTGAGCTCACGTCATGTGTGAACCTAGCCCGGGCTAAACAGCTCAGACTCCTGATTGATATATTTTACTTGCAGACACTTTGTAACAAATCAAGACTGAAAAGAGAAATATGCTGCTGATGTGTTTGTTCCATGGGATTTTCTAGACTGGATACAATTGTAACAAATCCTCAGTTGTGGAAAGTGTAAGGTAAAATTGGTAAAATTGCATCAGTCGTTGACCAGGAGAGTTATAATTCATATATATTACACAAAAAAAAGATAATAGCTAACGTAGTATTCCCCAACCTATGACTTATTTGAAGCCTACAGTTCCCAACAGGTGGGTACAGTACAGGGATAATACACACAGTGATGTAGTAGAGATAATACACACAGTGGTCACAGTACAGAGATACACAATACACAGTACAGGGATAATCCACACAGTGATGTCACAGTACAGAGATAATACACACAGTGATGTCACAGTACAGAGATAATACACACAGTGATGTCACAGTACAGAGATAATACACACAGTGATGTCACAGTACAGAGATAATACACACAGTGATGTCACAGTACAGAGATAATACACACAGTGATGTCACAGTACAGAGATAATACACACAGTGATGTCACAGTACAGAGATAATACACACAGTGATGTCACAGTACAGAGATAATACACACAGTGATGTCACAGTACAGAAATAATACACACAGTGATGTCACAGTACAGGGATAATACACACAGTGATGTCACAGTACAGGGATAATACACACAGTGATGTCACAGTACAGAGATAATACACACAGTGATGTCACAGTACAGAGATAATACACACCAGTGTTGTCACAGTACAGGGATAATACACACAGTGATGTCACAGTACAGGGATAATACACACTGATGTCACAGTACAGGGATAATACACACTGATGTCACAGTACAGAGATAATACACACAGTGATGTCACAGTACAGAGATAATACACACAGTGATGTCACAGTACAGGGATAATACACACAGTGATGTCACAGTACAGAGGTAATACACACAGTGATGTTACAGTACAGGATAATACACACAGTGATGTCACAGTACAGGGATAATACACACAGTGATGTCACAGTACAGAGATAATACACACAGTGATGTCACAGTACAGAGATAATACACACAGTGATGTCACTGTGCAGAGATAATACACACAGTGATGTCACAGTACAGGGATAATACACACAGTGATGTCACAGTACAGAGGTAATACACACAGTGATGTCACAGTACAGGATAATACACACAGTGATGTCACAGTACAGGGATAATACACAATATTACAGAAGATAATACACACAGTGATGTCACAGTACAGAGATAATACACACAGTGATGTCACAGTAGAGAGATAATACACACAGTGATGTCACAGTACAGGATAATACACACAGTGATGTCACAGTACAGGGATAATACACACTGATGTCACAGTACAGGGATAATACACACTGATGTCACAGTACAGGGATAATACACACTGATGTCACAGTACAGGGATAATACACACTGATGTCACAGTACAGAGATAATACACACAGTGATGTCACAGTACAGAGATAATACACACAGTGATGTCACAGTACAGGATAATACACACAGTGATGTCACAGTACAGGGATAATACACACAGTGATGTCACAGTACAGAGGTAATACACACAGTGATGTCACAGTACAGGATAATACACACAGTGATGTCACAGTACAGGGATAATACACACTGATGTCACAGTACAGGGATAATACACACTGATGTCACAGTACAGAGATAATACACACAGTGATGTCACAGTACAGAGATAATACACACAGTGATGTCACAGTACAGGGATAATACACACAGTGATGTCACAGTACAGGGATAATACACACAGTGATGTCACAGTACAGAGATAATACACATAGTGATGTCACAGTACAGAGATAATACACACAGTGATGTCACTGTGCAGAGATAATACACACAGTGATGTCACTGTGCAGAGATAATACACACAGTGATGTCACTGTACAGGATAATACACACAGTGATGTCACAGTACAGGGATAATACACACTGATGTCACAGTACAGGGATAATACACACTGATGTCACAGTACAGAGATAATACACACAGTGATGTCACAGTACAGGGATAATACACACAGTGATGTCACAGTACAGAGATAATACACATAGTGATGTCACAGTACAGAGATAATACACACAGTGATGTCACAGTACAGGGATAATACACACAGTGATGTCACAGTACAGAGGTAATACACACAGTGATGTTACAGTACAGGATAATACACACAGTGATGTCACAGTACAGGGATAATACACACAGTGATGTCACAGTACAGAGATAATACACACAGTGATGTCACAGTACAGAGATAATACACACAGTGATGTCACTGTGCACAGATAATACACACAGTGATGTCACAGTACAGGGATAATACACACAGTGATGTCACAGTACAGAGGTAATACACACAGTGATGTCACAGTACAGGATAATACACACAGTGATGTCACAGTACAGGGATAATACACACAGTGATGTCACAGTACAGAGATAATACACACAGTGATGTCACAGTAGAGAGATAATACACACAGTGATGTCACAGTACAGGGATAATACACACAGTGATGTCACAGTACAGAGGTAATACACACAGTGATGTCACAGTACAGGATAATACACACAGTGATGTCACAGTACAGGGATAATACACAGTGATGTCACAGTACAGGGATAATACACACTGATGTCACAGTACAGGGATAATACACACAGTGATGTCACAGTACAGAGATAATACACACAGTGATGTCACAGTACAGAGATAATACACACAGTGATGTCACAGTACAGGGATAATACACACAGTGATGTCACAGTACAGAGGTAATACACACAGTGATGTCACAGTACAGGATAATACACACAGTGATGTCACAGTACAGGGATAATACACAGTGATGTCACAGTACAGGGATAATACACACTGATGTCACAGTACAGGGATAATACACACTGATGTCACAGTACAGGGATAAATACACACAGTGATGTCACAGTACAGGGATAATACACACAGTGATGTCACAGTACAGGGATAATACACACAGTGATGTCACAGTACAGGATAATACACACAGTGATGTCACAGTACAGGGATAATACACACAGTGATGTCACAGTACGTAGATAATACACACAGTGATGTCACAGTACAGAGATAATACACACAGTGATGTCACAGTACAGGGATAATACACACAGTGATGTCACAGTACGTAGATAATACACACAGTGATGTCACAGTACAGAGATAATACACACAGTGATGTCACAGTACAGGGATATTTAACATTTAATGATGTTACCGACAGTAATAATGAACACATGATGTCACACCACAACAGTTTGCAGAAGAGAAGGGATAATACACACTGTTGGGTTATTTCTGGGACTTCACAGTAAAACTTAGAAATGAGCCCCATTCAATTTTACATCATTCATAGTCATCACTAACTAGACCCTCTGGTGGAGATGGGACCACTGAACTACTGGGCCACATAATGGCTGCTATATCTGCCACCCTGCTAGCCACACTCATGATTCCCAGATAGGACTGTAGTCTTCTAACAATTGGAGAGCCACAAGTTTGGGAAAATTGGTCTAAGGATAAATAGAATACACTGGAAATGCAAAATGGAAAAAAAATACAAAAAAAATTTCCTGAATTATAATTTAAAAAAAAAAAATTAATTACAGGACAGATCCCCTTTAAGAACTCAGGGCAAAGTTCATCATGAAAGACCCATAGGATTTGCTTTTTGCGCCCTGCGAGCCCCATAAAAACTGATACTATGGTGTCTCTATCTGCCCGGATTTACTTTGCGTTTGAAGCAAGCGTGTCGCCCAGACGTCCAGTTGTTACATGTTTAACCATCTCCCTCGCACGCTTCATCCTCTCCCTTCCACAGGACTCGTGTCTTTAAACACTTAGGTTTCCAGATTTTTTTCTCTCTCAACAGATGGTTGACGATTATTCCTGAAGCCGCCGTTAATTCATTTGCAAACAACAGAGACCGCTGCGCAATTGTTAAGAGAATTGCAAATGTGTTTCCAGCAAGAAGGGAGTCGCTGTTCATAAGCGCGCCACGCGTTTGCTTTACTCCGTCATTAGCAGCAAATGGTGTTTACTTAAGTTGAATTATTTGTACGAAGCATCTCCGAAGCTTCACAATAAATGGCGCTACGATGAAATGAAAATCACCTGGCTGAGTTATTAGCTCAATTGACCTCCAGCGATAAGCTCGCCGAATGCACCAATTTTCCTTATATTATAATTACATTTCAGAAAACACTTTACAACCTTCCAGGGCTGAGGATTTAATTCATAGTCCGGGTTTTTTTTTTTTTATCATCTTTTTTTACGAGATTTTCAGCACGCTTAATTATGATTTGCTGAGCTCCGAGCTAAAGGTTCCTTTCTCTACTGTGCAAATATTGTGATTTAATTGACGTAGTTTCCCAGTATTATTTCTGCTGGGGATTCAGCAGTTTCTAGGAAATTAAAGGGTTTGCGAATGTTTTTGTCTTCCAAGATGGTGGAAGATAGTATCGAGGGGGAAGGAGGATGCCAGGTCTGGGACCACCATTGGGCATTCTCTCTTGACCACCATTGACTTCCATAGCTCAAAGCTCTCAACAAATCCTTGACTTTGTGATTGGTGGGGTTAGGGATTAGTGAGTTGACTTCTAACGAGCCCAGTTCATTACGAATTTACCAAAACTTTTGGGTTTGGATGAACCTGATAATTTTGTGGATCGCCAACCATGAATCATTATTATACTCTGAGATCTCTTCAGACCCCATAGTAAAATAATCAGAGGCCTCCGAGAGGTGCAAAGATGAATAAACATCTCATACTCACCTTTCCTAACCTCGTCGGGGTTCCACCACGGTATCCAGTTTATTTCCCGACATCTTACGGTCTCTTCCAGCCTCTTGGGTGTGATTGAGCCTCAGTGGTCACATGGGGTGCATCTAAGTCATGATGCACTGTGGGCAAACCTCTGAAGATTCATTTAGTCCCAGGTTTGAATTAACCAATCCTCTGGACAATTTGGTATATTTGGTTCGAACCCAGCTCATGCCGAAGTAGTTCGCCCATCTCTAGTTATTATTCTCTTCAGAGCATAATAACAACACTTCCTGTTCGAACCAAACAAGTTAAGTCTGAACTGAAACTTGTGGATGAACCTCATGAATAGTTTGGTTATCTCTAATGGGGAACCCAAAACCAGGACCTCCAGCACTGGTGTAACTATAGGGGTCACATCGGTCACAGCTGTGTCTCGGGGTTCTCAGGTCAAAGATAAACATCTTTGATCTACATTCTGATTCCCTTTGATGGCAAGCAGACCATTCATAATAAACTTATTACCCTTGCCCTCTGGTGCCCCAGGAAGATTTATACACAACCTTCCACTGACAGAAAGAAAAAATAATAATTTTTAATGTCAGATTGCAGTTAGCTGCTCAATTTCCCTGCAGAGGTCACTACAGGGCAAACTTAGTATTACATGTGGTCCGTGTATTGTAATACAAGGACAGACCAGATCTGCTAGAGAGCGTTCCTGCCTGTGCTGTAGCCCAAAATGAGGGAGATCTATGAACTCTATAAACCAAATAAGAGATTTCCATAAAGTTTTCTGAACTGATCTCAATGTGGCTGCTCATTTTTCCTACAGCGGCCACTGCAGGAGAAACATTGTATTACATAACAATTACTCAGATGAATAGGCGACCACATAATATATAATCCTGCCAAGTCTATTTTCAGCAATTCCTTGCGGGTGTCCCCGCTATGATGTTCCCAAATTAATAAATATACTTACCTAATGCAGCCTAATACCGCACGTACATCTAAATCATACTGTAATGAATCATTACAGCTAACCTGTCGTTTCAGGTGAGTTTTCAGGATAAGCTGCCTGGTTGTGTACATGAGGAGTAGCCCTATTATTGGTCATTATGTGGCTTATATTCTGCATTATTTAGCAGGCCCTATCTGCAATTTTCAGTTCTCCCTGAACATGTGGGTTGAGACTAGTTGCCGTACACTGCACACAGTAAGAAGAGGAGAGTCTGCTTTATAAATTTTCCTCTCTCACTCAGAAACAGCTACTGTGCAATGCAGGACATGTATAGAGAAGCCTGACCTGTACTGATGTGAGTAATGTGCTTTGGTTATGATAGAAAGTTTCTATTCACCTCCAACATCAGTCTAAGGCTGGGTTCACATCTGCCTAGGAGTTTCCATTTGGAGACTCTGTTGCAGTGTTTGTCTGAAATCGCAGCATGAAATCTCCTGCAAGTACAACTTTCTGTTAAAAAGAATGGACACCTGACTGACCCCATTATAGTCAATGTGGTCCATCGGGCTCTGTTGATGTCCACTATTTCCACAATCCATTCATTCGTTGTTCTGGTCCTCCAAAGAACCAGAACAATAGACACCCAGTGCTAATGTGAACCTAGCATCAGCCTGTCTTTCTTCGCTTATCTCCTATAATTCCTGCTCACTGCTCCTCCTCCCCTCTCCATAGAATTCTGAGTCATGTGACCTGCGGTCTATCTCACAGTGAAATTGATTTTAGAGGCAGATCAGGGAAACAGATAAGATATATCAAAAAGTTTCTTATAAGGACCTGTAGGGTTCCTATATGCAAATTTTGTTGGAATGACAGGGACTATTTAGTTTACAAGATACACATTAGTATTGCATATTTATAGCCCACATTTGCAAATTACATTATAAATCCTGCACTGATCTCTCCAAACACATCCAAAGCTGCACTGAAAAATCAGCTGAAATCCTGCAGGACTATACCGATACACATCTACAAGCTTAGCAACAACTTACAATGCACTGCACTCCAATGCACAAGCTTTCTTTTATGCATCAGACTTTGCACCTGCTTTACATAAATCTATCTTAAAGGGAATGTATGACCAAAAATGACAAAGCTTTTATGTTAAAAATATTTTTATTTTTTTTTATTTTTCTATATCATGATCTATATTTTAAAAAGTACTATAGCCTGCAATTTTCACTTTGCCCACTGAGCCAAATAATAGCCTGACACCAATACGCAGCAGTCACCTCATTTACATCACAGGCAGGATTACAATAGACGATAGCACCTCTATAGATAACACCACTGACCCATCATTACCTCCACTACTGACAATACATGATGTCACAGCTTATCTCCTCCCCCCTCCCTGCACATAGATCTCCCCAAGACCTCAATGAATCAGCTCCAGACTATTGCTGCCTATGGCCATGAGACTGCTGTAAAGCAGATGACTAAATGCTGTAAACAGTGCAGAGGAAAAGCTCAAGCAAGATGGCCGCCTCCATAATCACATACAGTAGAAAGAAATTATATAAATTTGATGTACTTCACTACCAGGATTTAATAAATAAATCATTTAGCGATTATTTTCCTTTTCCAGCACAGATTATTTTTTTTGCAGACTGAAGGAGAAAATTAGCAGAATTGTGAGGGCTAAATTTCAGAATTTTACTCATCATTAGATGTTCATTGAAACAGAATTTCTTTTTCTAGGATTTAAATAATGCTAATTGTGAAGAAATGTTGCATTGTGGGAGATGTCGCTTTATACATCAGACCACCACACAGTGCACAGAGTGAACACTCCATGTCCAGCAGTGGATCCCAGCTCAATATTCACTTTCTAAACACTACACCAGTAGGTGGCAGCAGTGAGATGTGAGCTCCTGCAGGCTGAGATCATAAAAGATGTCAATGAGAAATATCTGAAGGGTAAAAGTAGGAAATGATGTATGAGCTGTGTTATCTTCTGTTTACAAAGGGACACATCAGCTGGTCATAGATGTGAGGTTCTAGCTAGGCGGCAAATGGGTGTCCGATAAGTCACATGGTCAATACTACTGTGAGGTAGTGCAGATACACATCGTAAAGGGGTTGTCCAGGAACTGAAGCAACCCATGGGGCGGCCAGGGGAGGTGTAAAATAAAAAAAAAGGATATTCACCTGTCTACGGCTCCATTGTCAGCCACAAGTGCCCTTTCCATCTTGTGCCAGTGCTGGATTGCTGGAACCCCTGAGGCTCAAGTGACCTCTAATACCAATCAGTGGCCTCAGAGTTTATTGGAGAGGGACCGATGACATCACTCACATACCTCACGGGTTCCTGAAGCCACCAGTTTCAGTGGTCACCAGAGCCTCAGGGTTTCCAGCATCAAGACAGAAAAGCAATCGGGGTCAGACAATGTATCATCAAGGATAGATTTTATTTTGCTCCTCCACCGGCCAACCCATAGATTGTTCCAATTCCTGGACAACCTTTTTAAGGTGTGTGTCCTTCCCTTGGCCCACATGACCAGTAGCTTGGACAGTCAGGGAAGGGATTCAGATTCAGCTGTTCACACGGCACATGCAGATTGACCGAGGTATGGCCGAGGTGCAGTGTGCCACAGCTTGGCTTACTCTAGCCATTGTGACTCAGATGGTGTTGTCTATTGTACTTATTGTACTGTGTTGGTCTGACTTACTATGAGATGTTCTGATACTGCTTATCTGGATGGGGCAGGTCATTGCGTGGCCAATAGTCTGGGAGGTTCCTTGAAGCTTCATCACACGATGGTTCTTGAACAGAGTTGTGCCTAAGAGTTGTACTACAGGAGAGGTTATGTCTTGCTCTCCCAATGTGCCAACCATTGACGTCAGCGGTAGGCCAGGTTACCCAAAAGACATCTGACTATTCCCTTATTTGTTCCACAGTACCACCTATACGTCTGCCTGAGCTTCGTCTGACTACACCCACAGCTAGTCAATAGTACCATTGTATTGTTTGACTATTCTCCAATCTCTCCAGTTTCCTGTTGTCATCGACCATTGGACCCATAGGTCCATCTATTATTGTTTTAGTTTGGTTCCACTCCCACTGGACATAAAGTAAGACATTAATCACCAGATCAACTAACGCTTTACAGAGGACAACTTCCTCCTTCATAGATGATTTTATGAAGGACGTTCTCCTCTGTAACTCTCAATCTCTTCCCCTATTATACTTTGGGGTCTGAAAAGACTCCAAAGTATAATAATTTACCGCAATGCATGTCTTAATTTGCATGTTTTTAGTTCGCCCAAGATGAATTGCCAATTGTTCAGTTTCGTTAAAGACCGAATTTGGAATATTGAGGTCGAACTCGTCTTGGAAGGAATCAGTTCGCCCATCTCTAGTCATATATCACTGAAGACCAAATTTTGCCCAAAGGACATTCTTAGCATATGTTTGCTTAGAACATGTCACATACTCCCACCCAAGTGTTACATGATCGGAGGATAAGAAGGACCTAGCGTGATGGGTGGAAGAAAATTCTTATTACCTCAATGATAATACACAACAGGCAATTATGTCCTGTACTCGTCTCAACTACAGGACAATTTACCCAATGACTATTATCAACTAAGAGCGGAGATCTAATCTGAGCTAAAGCCAGATGACTAATCCGAGGTCAGATTATTTGTCAGTTTCAAAATTGTTCTGTGTCAGCATGACGTCATAAAGCTGTTCAAGCTGTGGTGAGAAATGGTGACCATAACTAATATGATATTATGAGGGACAAATTAAATTTCCTTGTTACCCATTGGTTGCTGATCATTTAGGATTTCTAGAGCAAGAGGATTACAGGTCCGGTAAACTACAGCATAATGAAATAAAAAGGAATGGTCAATACATGCTAAAATTTGTAGAGAACAATAGCATAGTAGTTATGTTCTAAGACATCAGAGGCAGTATTATAGTAGTTATATTCTTGTACATAGGGGGCAGTATTATAGTAGTTATATTCTTGTACATAGGAGCAGTATTATAGTAGTTATATTCTTGTATATAGGAACAGTATTATAGTAGTTATATTCTTGTACATAGGAACAGTATTATAGTAGTTATATTCTTGTACATAGGAGCAGTATTATAGTAGTTATATTCTTGTACATAGGAGCAGTATTATAGTAGTTATATTCTTGTACATAGGAGCAGTATTATAGTAGTTATATTCTTGTACATAGGAGCAGTATTATAGTAGTTATATTCTTGTACATAGGAGCAGTATTATAGTAGTTATATTCTTGTACATAGGAACAGTATTATAGTAGTTATATTCTTGTACATAGGAGCAGTATTATAGTAGTTATATTCTTGTACATAGGAGCAGTATTATAGTAGTTATATTCTTGTACATAGGAGCAGTATTATAGTAGTTATATTCTTGTACATAGGAGCAGTATTATAGTAGTTATATTCTTGTACATAGGGGGCAGTATTATAGTAGTTATATTCTTGTACATAGGGGGCAGTATTATAGTAGTTATATTCTTGTACATAGGAGCAGTATTATAGTAGTTATATTCTTGTACATAGGAGTAGTATTATAGTAGTTATATTCTTGTACATAGGAGCAGTATTATAGTAGTTATATTCTTGTACATAGGAGGTGGTATTATAGTAGTTATATTCTTGTACATAGGGGGCAGTATTATAGTAGTTATATTCTTGTACATAGGAGCAGTATTATAGTAGTTATATTCTTGTACATAGGGGCAGTATTATAGTAGTTATATTCTTGTACATAGGAGCAGTATTATAGTAGTTATATTCTTGTACATAGGAGCAGTATTATAGTAGTTATATTCTTGTACATAGGAGCAGTATTATAGTAGTTATATTCTTGTACATAGGAGCAGTATTATAGTAGTTATATTCTTGTACATAGGGGATAGTATTATAGTAGTTATATTCTTGTACATAGGAGGCAATATTATAGTAGTTATATTCTTGTACATAGGAGGTAGTATTGTAGTAGTTATATTCTTGTACATAGAAGCAGTATTATAGTAGTTATATTCTTGTACATAGGGGGCAGTATTATAGTAGTTATATTCTTGTACATAGGGGGCAGTATTATAGTAGTTATATGCTTGTACATAGGAGCAGTATTATAGTAGTTATATTCTTGTACATAGGAGGTAGTATTATAGTAGTTATATTCTTGTACATAGGAGCAGTATTATAGTAGTTATATTCTTGTACATAGGAGCAGTATTATAGTAGTTATATTCTTGTACATAGGAGGCAGTATTATAGTAGTTATATTCTTGTACATAGGAGCAGTATTATAGTAGTTATATTCTTGTACATAGGAGCAGTATTATAGTAGTTATATTCCTGTACATAGGAGGTAGTATTATAGTAGTTATATTCTTGTACATAGGAGTAGTATTATAGTAGTTATATTCTTGTACATAGGAGCAGTATTATAGTAGTTATATTCTTGTACATAGGAGCAGTATTATAGTAGTTATATACTTGTACATAGGAGGCAGTATTATAGTAGTTATATTTTTGTGCATATGAAATAGTATTATAGAATTTATATACTTGACCATAGGGGATAGAATAATAATAGGTGTTTTTTTTTAGTTATATTCATGCAATGAAGCGGTAATGGGTTCATAATAACAATATAATTGAGGATCATTATATAGAATATACATTATATCCATTAGCTATATGAAGGAATTACATTAATTCTGTGCTCGTCATTCTACCCAACCTCTTTCATTGTGAAGAGGCAATTATAAGATATTAGGTCAGAAATCCGTCTTTTCTCTCCCTTGTGATCTATTAGATCTGCACTTTTGATGTTTGATTGATGGTTATCCAGATAAGCTATTAAAAGGCACATGGAATACATAAAGTGCCGCCATGACATGGAGTATGATAAATAGCAGGTGTTATGTGTTAAGAAAACTGTGAAATTAGATATTGAAGAGTAGAGATGCTCGGGGTTGTTGTTGATGTTCTCAGCTTTATGATGCTACATAAAATAAAGTTGCCTAAAATTGCTTACTAAAAGAGTTGTTGTTGAGAAAAAACTTTGTGTGATTTTTATTTTGAAGTAGATTTCTGATCATTTTATTTTATAATGTAGATTTAATATACACAAAAAGGATCTGTCCAGGAATAACTGAAGCATTGTGTTACACTAAATGCATTACCTAATGCGGCAGGGCATGACAATTATCTAGTTTTTTCATGCTCCGCCCCACTGAACTAAAGATATCACAGAGTCAGTTTTCCTGGACTGTGTTTACAATGGATATCTGCAAAATATTTTGAAATCAACATTTTGAGAAATTCCTCCGAGTTTGCCACTGACCAAACCCTTATGGATTATACTGTTGGGCGGTGGCATATACATTGATGTTGGAGTTATATTTAACCCCAACTGTTATAGGGCCCAGGGCCCAAGGAGAAATGGAGGATTCCTGATTTTCTTGTGGGGTCATATTACCTTTGTAGCTTGGAGTGGTCAGCCTATGCATGATCCTAAATGTTTGGGGCCACAGGATGCCAATAATCCATTTTGACTGGCCAGGGAATTTATACATGTGGACAAAATTTTTGGTACCCCTCGTTTAATGAAAGAAAAACCCACAATGGTCACAGAAATAACTTGAATCTGACAAAAGTAATAATGTATAAAAATTCTATGAAAATGAAAAAATGAAAGTCAGACATTGCTTTCCAACCAGGCTTCAAGAGAATTTTTTAAAAAAGAAAACTCATGAAGCAGGCCTGGACAGAAATGAAGGTTCCCTTAACTTAATATTTTGTTGCACAACCTTTTGAGGCAATCCCTGCAATCAAACGATTCCTGTAACTGTCAATGAGACTTCTGCACCTCTCAGCAGGTATTTTGGCCACTCCTCATGAGCAAACTGCTCCAGTTGTCTCGGGTTTGAAGGGTGCCTTTTCCAGACGGCATGTTTCAGCTCCTTCCAAAGATGCTTAATAGGATTTAGGTCAGGGCTCATAGAAGGCCACTTCAGAATAGTCCAATGTTTTCCTCTTAGCCATTCTTAGGTGTTTTTAGCTGTGTTTTGGGTCATTATCTTCTTGCAAGACCCATGACCTGCGACTGAGACCAAGCTTTCTGACACTGGGCAGCACATTTCTCTCTAGAATCCCTTGATAGTCTTGAGATTTCATTGTACCCTGCACAGATTCAAGACACCCTGTGCCAGATGCAGCAAAGCAGCCCCAGAACATAACAGAGCCTCCTCCATGTGTCACAGTAGGGACAGTGTTCTTTTCAAGATATGCTTAATTTTTCCGTCTGTGAACATAGAGCTGATGTGCCTTGCCAAAGATTTCGATTTTTGTCTCATCTGTCCATAGGACATTCTCCCAGAAGCTTTGTGGCTTGTCAACATGTAGTTTGGCCAATTCCAGTCTGTCAGACAGAAAGTTATTTCTGTGACCATTGTGGGTTTTTCTTTCCTTAAACGAGGGGTACCAACAATTTTGTCCACGTGTGTAGATATAGGGCTAGCGGAGAAAAATCATCTTTTGTCTTGGGGAAGATAACTATAGCTCTGACCCATATGGGCATGGAATAGGTAAACCCTTTGCAATGGCTTCTTTTTCTTCTACCCATTGATCATTTATTCCCTGCCCTTCCCCTACCTTGATTATTTTCATTTTGGGTTGCACAAAGAATTCTCTATATAGTAAAAATAACTGAAGACCCTTGATCAGATAGGACTGCTCAAACAATGTGTCCACCATCTAGGGTATGGTGCTCTATGTAAAATATGTAGGGTATTGAGCTCTATGTCAACATGTAGGGTATGGAGCTTTATGGGGATCATGTAGGTTATGGAGATCTATGGGAGCTATGGGGAATTTGGGAATCATAGTATATAAAGTGTTATGGGAACCATGTAGGATATGGAGCTGTATGAGAACCATGTAGGATATGAATCTCTATGGGAACTATGTAGGGTATGGAACTCTATGGAAACCATATAGGTTATGGAGATCTATTGGAACCATTTAGGGAATGGTGCATTATACGAACCATGTAGGGTATGGAGCTCTTTGGGAACCATGTAGGGTATGGAGATCTATTGGAACCATGTAGAGTATGGAGCTCTATGAAAACCATGTATGGTACAGAGCTCTATAGGAGCCATGCATGTAGGGTAAGGAGCTCTATGAAAATCATTTAGGCCTTAGAGATCTATGGAAACCATTTAAGGTATGGATTTTTATGGGAACCCAGTTAGGGTAAACAGCTCTATGGGAACCCTGTATGTTATGGAGATCTATGGGAACCATGTAGGGTATGGAACTCCATGGAAACCATGTACCGTACAGAGCTCTATGGCAAACATGTAGGGTACAGAGCTCTATGGAAACCTTGAAGGGTATGGAGATCTATGGCTCTCATGTAGGGTATGGGGATCTATTAAACCCGGGTAGGATATGTAAATCTATGAGACCCATGTAGGGTAGGGAGCTCTTTGACGACCATGTAGGGTTTGAAGCTTTATGGAAACTATGAAGAGTATGGAGCTGCACTCTATGGGAATATATCACCTTATTTTTGGTAAACATGTCCATTATAATGGGATTTCTGAGACCTGCTTATCCTTGGGATGGGTAATTAACAGAGATAAGCAAACCTACCAAAATTAATTCAGTTTAAATAAAAAGTGTCTTAATCACCCTGAAAAGATTTTTCTTGTTTTTTTTGGGTATAATTGGTATAAAACTACTAAAAAGTTCAATAGTAACTACCAGTTATTACAGATAGATGGGTTGGGAGTCACCTGAAATGTTTTCCCCTTGTGAATTGGTGCCTATGTTGCCGATATATTACTGGAGAAACAAGGACATTGCTCCAAAGAGGTAAAGGGCAACACCCTCATTTACTCCAAGGAGCTCATTTCCATATTAAACATATATTCCAACATAGGCTGCAATTCACAAGTGATAAACATTGTTTAATTCGGGTGACCCTAAGCTATTCTGAGTTCTGGTGACAGACTCCCTTTAACTCATTTTGGAACAGGAAAAAATAGGAAAAATAAAAGGAACTACAAGGTCCAGAAGAAATCCCCTAGTTCAGTCCCATGTCTCCTTATCTATATTTGCCGGGGACATTGTGTTGTGCTGAATTTCACAAAATTCCCAGATATTAGTTCATAAATGGCACTAATAAGCAGAGAGATGATGGGAGTTTTCCTTTGAAGTGCCCTGCGTTATACACAAGCTCCATCAATGCCACAAACTAACAGACACAGTGCGCCAACCCCTCTGCAACTTCAAAGACATCTCCTTGTGTGCGACTCCGATGCTTATCTCTAATAATACTTTTCATTAAGTGGCAACATGACAGTAATGAAGAGCAGGAGCTATAAATGTGATCATAAACTTTACATTTCATTATATGGATAGGACGGGTATCACATGCTATAAGAATCATCTGAACAACAGGCAAAGCTCCCCCAATATGAGGCTTGTGAGGTCTAGAATTCTGGGCTGATTAATAATCTCTTAATATATCTCGGTCAGAAAAGATACAATGTCTCATTAGGAAGACGCCACCTTGAGGTGTACAGGGACTTATTAGACCATGCATGCCCTGCTAAGAATTCTGGGTAAGGAATTTGCAAATAAAACCTCCTTGGTGGAAAAGAGGAACTTGCTCTAGCACCACCTTTTTGAAGGTATCTCCCAATAAATCAATGCATGGTTTATGGTTTTGGAAATATCTTCTGGGAATCTTCATTTCACAGAAGTTATTCTGGTTTGGCTATTATTCCCAGATTATTCTCTTAGGTTTCTTTGACAACCATGCATTAATCTATAGAACACTACCTTCCAAAAGGTAGTACTAGAGAAACTTCCTCTTTTCCACAAAGGAGGTTTTATTTGCATATTCCTTACACTTAACCCATTCCAGCTCTGCGCCGTACTATTACATTGCACTGAGCATATATTTAATGCGTGGCACCGTATTAGTACGGCACTGTAATGCTGTGGGCCCAGGGGCTGTGTCTTCGGCATTACCTTCACTGCCGCTCTACTCCCTACCTCCTTATACCTGTACCCTGGTCTCCCACCGGGGACAACTATTTGGGTCCACATCCCATTCAACATAAAATTCTTGATTTAGCAAGTCACTTTACAAGCTTAATGAAGGGTGAACCTCACCCAAAACGTTGCAGTCAGATTTATTTTGTATTATGCGGTTTTCAGCTGTATTACTCATGGATTATTGAAACCAATTATTAAATAAGCAAGCTCATAAAAATCACTGGAGTGCTGTCCATCTCTTTTGTGTGTATATCCGCAGCATTACCTCTGGCACTCGGCTGTGTTAACCAGCCGAGGCCCGGGACTAGCCACCGGAGTCGGAAGATACTCTAACTCTGGCAGATCGACCAGCCCCCGCCCCGACTGACTGCAATTTCCTATTACACATACGGAACCTACTATGTATTGCAGTACGTTGCACTGGGGATTAGAGATCCCAGGTTCAAGTCCCCCTGTAGGAAAGTAAAAAAAAAGAAATGATCAAAAGTTTTAAATAAAAAATAAACAAATAATTAAAAAGTAAAGAAAAACCCTACATTTACATTTAAAAAAAAATATAATGTAAACAAAAACAAATAAACAAATATGTTAGGTATCCCCATATATGTATAAGTCCCCACTATCCAAAAATATTTATCCTGTACGGTGAACGCCTTAAAAAAATATATACCACAATACACAATATAATATATTTTGGTCACCTCGCTTTCCCCAAAAAATAACAATATAAGGTGATCAAAAAGTCCTACATACCAAACATTAGTACCAATAAAAAGTACAACTTGTCCCGCAAATACAGAGCCCTGACAGATCTCCGTCAACAGTACAGTAAAAAAAAAAGTTAAAGTTGTCAGAATGCGGAGACCCCTGGAAAATTGTTCATTTTCAAAAAGTGACGTTTTATTTGTAAAAGCGCTAAAATATAATAAAACCAAAATAAATCTGGTATCACCGTAATCGTAATGACCCGCCGGACAAAGCCGCCATGTCATGTATACTGCAGAGGGAACGCCGTAAAAACAAAATGCAAAAGAATGATGATAGAATTGTGTGTTATTTCACATGGACCCCCAAAAAACATAAATAAAAGCTAATCTAAACATTACATGTACCCCAAAATGGTGGCAAATGAAAGTACAACTCGTCATGCAAAGAATAAGCCCTCACATAGCTATAGCAACAGAAAAATGAAAAAGTTATGACTTTTGAAAGATGGGGAAGGAAAATAGGAAAAAAGTCGCCGAGCATTAACGTACAAACTAGCCTGCGTCCTTAAAGGGTTAATATATCTCAATAATTCTTTGATCATTTTTACAGATCTCCATATCCTCTGCCTAGACACATGTGAAGAGATTGAGGCAATAACCCAAATTCTAATATCTTGAAAGTGAATCCACACTTTTTTTTTTTTATTAACCCTTACATCCTATGCTATAGAACTTTCCCCAGCCAGGGCTCTCTTCAAATACTCATCACACACAGACATCCCTCTAACCCAATTTAGTAAAAAAAAAAAAAAAACACCCTCTTTTTTAACTTTTTTAGATAAGATACATGGGGGTTGATGTATCTTGGCTTGTGCACCAAACACAGGAGAACAGACCATCAAAAAGTTGCAAATTTTTGCACAAATCTCCATTTTTGCACAAAATTTGTGACTTTTAAATTTTTGTGCCACTCTCAAAGGTGGCCTGGCAGGGCATGGTGGGGATGGGGCCCTATCAGATTTATCATCATTTAGGCCAGTTTTCTGGTGTAAATGATGCTAAGGAGCTGCTGTAGATTTCTGTTTACGCGCATGGACTGTAGATGAGGATGAGGATGTGAATTGTCATAAATTAGGTGCAAACTCTTGGAGAGTGGAAATTACCAAGACCGGTGAGGAAAATGCTTGATAAATAGCGACCTGCGGTTCCTTGAACAAACCCTTGCAGGTAGTAATCTCTTATAATACTCGCCACAGTGACTCTTACATTCTTAAAGGTGGACACTTGGGGATGATATATGTCTGCATGTTCTCTCCCTGGTTCTTTCAATGTTCAAGAACCCTCAAAACTACCAATGTAAAGTTTAGCTTGACATTTAACACATTAAATAAACAGTAGCAGTAAACCTTAAATTGAACATTACACTGCAGCAAGTTAACAGTTTCTGGGATGGGCTACATCTTCTTGCCAGTGGCTGTAGCACCAGGCGACCTCATGTCTCTCCTGCCCAATGGCCAGGTATCCTTTCTCTACCTGCCATGCTGCTTCTCCTCGTAGATGTGACTGGCTCCTGCCTCTGGCTTCTGCTCTCTTCTATAGCCTGCACTCCCCGGATAGCACCCAGTCATTTGTCCCTGGTCAATTCCTTGTACCTTTTAGGGTCCTATTCAGGGCATCTTTCCACATTGGAAGGTGCCTGAGCAATAAGGTTCATAGTGTCCTTGTAAGTATTAGCCTGTTAGTTTGCTAGTTTTTTTTTACCTCTGCTGTTTACTTCTATCTCAACTGAACTTTAGCCTCTTAAGAAAGACCAACTCTTGCCCTGACCTTGGCTTGTTGACTGACCTCTTCCCTGCCTGTCCCTTTGATAATTCACACTGTTGTCTCTTGACCCATCCAGGTCAGCTGTCTCTGAACTGTGACAGCTCTGGAGGTATCGACCTGGTGGTTCACTGATTCAATATATATTTTTGCATTTTTGTTAATTTTACATTTTTTTAGAAAATTGATTGTAATTTCATGAAAGATTTCAAAACTCCACAAGGTATACAAAGGGTCAATGATGTCAATGACAATAAATAAATAAATAAATAAATATATAGAATATTTGGAAACATTTTTAAAACAAAAAATACAATTTTAGGCACTTCAAGCATCCAGTGGGAAAAGTGGATGTGCAAATAGATTCTGCAAGATGAGTGATGTCATGTAATATTTCTGAATTTAAATGAATACTATTATTTCTTCAAATTTGTTTATTTTTCCATTTTCCAAAATACCATACAACATAACAAAACCATACATACCTACAAGGGACATATAATATAGAAAAGTACAAAAATATAAAATATTGGGCATATGGATGATAAGTGTCTTGGGGCTAATATCAATGTGATGTAATATTCACATAATATTCAATAAGTAAACCATGGGCAGCCAACCTAATTTGACATATTGGGTGGTCATCTTTTCAGGACTTATATTTAGTTTTACTATCGGTGTATTTCTATTAAGGAAATTTTATATAAAATTTTATATGACGTATATGTAAAAAAAAATATGAAAATGTAAAATATGTTTTATTATATACACAACATACAGTTTTAGGTTAGTACGGGTTCTATTTTTAGTTTGCTATATATTGCTCCAAAAATGTATTTTAAAAAATGAAAAACTATAGAAAAAAATGTAAACACTAAAACAGAATCGTAATTGTTCTGTTCTCTTGCCTGACTAATATATATTTTTTTTTTTTTTTTTTTTTTTTGTGATATTCTAAAATTTAGAATCAATATAGTTCGCCGCAAAGGTATAAAACAAGTTTGTAGCATTAAAGAACAACACTTAAAGTTCTAACATCTAAAGCAGTTGTTATCAAATTCATTATGTTGCATGCTCGGATTTTGATGGTTCATATTTAAGTAATGGTAAAAAAAAAAAAAAAAAAAAAAAAAGATGAAAATTCTGAAAAAAATGCACTAAATGGATACATTATTCCAAACCTTGCAGTAGTTAGCAAAGTCATTTAACTGGAGAAAATTTCTTTTCAGAATACTAAAATGCTTATTTTTGTGCTCTTTATGAATAGATACCTTTCATCATATGAACAATTTGTCTTCCCGTGACGTTAATCAGCATATATGAGAACGGAGCTTTAAAAACAATCATTGCATTTTCCAGCCGTACAATGTTCCTGCATTCGCTGACAATTTGCACCATGCTAGCTAAGATGCTTTTTAACAATTTTCTTTTTTTTTTGGTTCCCTTCTAGAGCAGCAGGTAGCTTGTGATTGACCAGCATCTTGCAAGTTCCCAAATTATGATTTGCAAAGTAATTTTTCCATGTGTAATTTGAATAACAATTTTTAAAGTGGTACGGCTCGATAGAAAAAATTTTTTTCTCTGCTGTTTAATTTTTTTTTTCCCCCCGAAAAAGGGAAAACAAAATAGCTTGCATTAAGTACAGTATTTCTTTCGAAAGGTCAGTGCGTATAATTTTGAATAAACTCCGGCTTTGAAAGGGACCGTAAAAAGTTTCCAACTTTTGTCGAGGTTGATGAATTGGGGACAGCTCATATGGAAAACAGCTGTCCTTAAGGTCTCTTGGCTGCGGTCCAGACTGCCTGGGAATCAGGGATGTGACCTGTATTTTAGTTTTTAGCTAATGATTTATGTAAAGAGCAGCTCCGGGCACAATGTCTATTAATTGTTGAAATGTTGAGAAAATAAAAAACAAAAATATCCTTAACGATCTTTTTTTAAAATTCTAAATATCATTTCCATTATTGCAATGGGATACAATCTACAGAGACAGGTTACTGCGCTGCTAAGGAGACCAAAATGGGAAGGAAATTGGTGGTGATCTAGGTTACCTGAAAGCAGGGGCATTAATAGACACCTTGGCACACCTTGATGTTGTCATGCTCACCACCGCCTTGTCCGTCTTCCCCATTAACAGGATGCCATTTGTTCCAAGTCTTCACTACAAAAATTGCTCAGCTATTCTGTATGCAATTTGGCTCAGCTATCCTTCTCTGTCAACCTCCATTACTTGCCTACACCCAGCTGCTGCCATTAAGCCAGGGTTCTTCCTTTCCGCTCCCTGTCATTGACTATACAATACTACGCTACTTACTAGGGTGCAACTATGATGAGGCCATCAAGACCTACTAGCATACTGAAGGACACCTGTACTCCAGTGTCTGAGCAATAGGTTCCCTATGTTTCCAACTGAGCCCTAAGCAGAGGCGCACCTGTCATGAGGCAACTTGAGACTATCACCTCAGGCGGTGCCTCCTGGCAGAAACTAGGGGTCTACATTTTGGAAGTACAGACTAGCGAGAGAGATTGGGACGGGCTGTTGGTGAATGGAGTCACATTCTAGTGGCAAAATGTCAAGCAGTGCTCAACTTGAAGTCACAGTCGTGGTTTTTATAGCTTATTGTGTACACTTATTGTGTGAAGCCAGTAATGTGTAAACTGTGAATTTTTATTTTATTTTGAGGGGTGCACCTTGCTAAAGTTTGCCTCAGGCAGCAGACTAGGTTCACACATGGTCTTAAGGTGTTTCTCCTGCTATGTTTTCTAGTATTTCCTGACCTTGTACTTCTGTCTTCCTCCTACCCTGACCTTCTGCTTGTTCCTCGGGTTGACAGTACTCTGCCTGCTCTTACCTTCTGTCTGACCATCCATGTATTCTCCTGGTTCTGACTCATCTTCACATTAACAGTTGCTAGCAGAGTCTATAGACTTTACCTCATTCCGAAAATTTTGGGTGAAGAACACACAATCTCGTAGACTCCATGACATCCCAACCCAGAGGATCTATAGATCAGGTAGTGTCAGGCTGATGGGTTTCATAGTCACTGTATAAGTTCATTCACTTTGGGATAGCACCACTAGAAAGTGGTAGTCCTCTGGGCAAGTGCCTGGGACAACTGGACAAGGGGCCAAAAATCTGGGGTTTATATAAAGTGTAATGTTACCATCATGTTTCAAACCCTATTGACCTTATTGTCTCAGAATTTGTCCAGAATAATAATAGAATCCTCCAATCTTGACCTCTAGTTCTAGTTCATAAATCATGACATGGTAGCCATCTCCTAGTATTTCAAGTTTTTCATCTAAATCTCTAAAATTATCCGTCTTTCCTTTACATTTTGCTTTAAAAAAAAAAAGCATACGGAGAAATAATCTGAAATTTATTAGGGAAGGCTCTATAGAAGAAGTAATCTGTTTATTTTCCCTAGCCATTGCTACACTGACTATATGGATGTATCTGATGTGGCCGTTGATAGGTCAGCTGAACGGAAAATTTTTGTGTTATATTGGAAGGGTTTATTAACCTAGATCTGATGTAATATAGTTTCTAGTCACTAGTCTAGTCCTTATGTCCTAAAGAAGTTATATAAGCAGCATTTACATTTTTCTAGGCACTAGGTAACATTTGTACCAAAAATGTAGGGGGTAAATATTTTTCATACCACAGTGTACACTTGATCAGGATGTGCGATGGCGGACTTGACCCCTCCAGACTTTTAGCTGTATTATTTTTAAATCTGAACTATTGATATTGCACAAGGGACAATGGTCTAGAACACGTGAGGACATTATTTGAGCTTTTTAGGCTAATTTTTTTTTTTTACCCAGTTTGTGATTTTTTTTCATGGATTTTCTTTGACTGTTATCTTTTTATTTAGTGAAACTAGCTCATTTGTTGTGCTGGTTCTGGTTATGTTTGCCTCTATACCTGAAGGATGAGGAAGTGCAGCTTCAGATGTCTTGTGGGGGAAAAATTAAGTTGAGCAGGCCCAAGAGTTAAGTGATAAGCATAACGTGTGGACGCCATGTTGCTTACATGAGAAGCAAAATTGATACAGTGGGGCAGATTTATAAAATAAACTGCACCAGAATTCTTGTACATTTTGCACCAAAAGTGAAGTATATGATATTATACTGAATCTATCATGTGTATTAGACACTTTTTATGCCTTCCTTACAAATTATCTTAACCCCTTCCCCCAGCAGGCCTTTTTTTTCGATTTTCGTTTTCTGACTCCCCACTTTCCAAACCCCATAACTTTGTTATTTTTCCATTCACAGAGCCATATGTGGGCTTAATGTTCGTGGGACCAATTGTACTTTGTAATGGTACCATTTAATATTCTATACGATGCACTGGGAAGCTGGAAAAAAAATCAGACTGGGGTGGAATTAGAGAAAAACTGCGTTTGTGCGACTTTGTTACTGGCTTTGCTTTTACGGTGTTCACTGTGCAGCCAAAATGACGTCACCTGTATTCTATGAGTCTGTACGATTTTGGGGTTAGCAAATTTATATAGTTTGTTTTATGTTTTAACCCCTTAAAAAAAATCCAAAACCTGTATTATACATCAGGGTATAACAATCTCACTTCCAGGTTTGCTGAACAAGTTTGGTTTGAAATAACACAGGTGGGTGAACCTTGCAAATATTCACAAAATGCATCTCATGTGGTTTACCCATCTCTTGTAGAGGCATAAAATGAGACATATTTAGCGATGATGTCAGGCCGCGATAAACTACAATCTATAGGGAAAACCAAGAGCAAGAGATAACATTCCCTGCAGCGCCACCACAAGGAAAAAACAAGCATTGCATAGTTTCTATTGAAAACAATGGGCTGTCCACATACTGCGAGGATGCTTTGGGTCCTCCAGCTTTAGAGATGATCTCTGTAGCAGCTCTCTATTATGTAGTAATAGTAATATGTCTAATAGTAGAGGGTCCATTATATTATCTGAGAAATCCCTAATACAGTATACAAAAATTGGTTTACTACACCAAACAAACCCCTTAAAAGGAATGTGTCACCAATTATTTTATTAAAACCAGATAGTAAAATCTATCATTTTTTCTAATGTTTTTACTTGATTGTAGCTATACACGGCCATCGTGCTTTTCCTGTTAACAGCATTTAGTGACCTGCTTTACATCAGTCTCATGGTCATAGGGATCAATAGTCTGGAGCCGGCTCATTGAGGTCTATGGAGAGTTTTCTAGACATGCTCTGTGCAGGGAGGGGGAGGAGATAACCTGTGACATCATCTATTATCAGTAGTGATGTAATGATGGGTCACTATAAGTGTTATTCTGTAGAGGTGTTATCTTCTATTGTGATACTGTCTTTCTTGTTTGTGATGTACTGTAAGCCCTCTATCCTACTGTTCCAGTTGGTCACTGTTATAATTGTTTTGTGTATTGATGGTGCTCTAAAATAATAATAATAATAATAATAATAATAATAATAATACAGTTAGAGAGTGTAAGGCGGCTATTAGATTTTAGTGGCCAGACTGCAAAGTGTACTTTTTTTTTTCTTTTTTCTTTTCTGCTTTTTTTTTTATTAATATAGATAGTGAACTGGAAAATTAAAAATAAAATATATATAAAAAATTCTTTAAAAAATTTGCTTCCCATAAAAACTTGGCTTAAAAACTTTTGGTGACAAATTCCCTTTAAATCCCTAATTCTAAGTTTACATAGTGTAATAAAAGTCTCTGTACACAGAGTTGTTCTTTCCCATTATGTCTATAATAATAAAAACCTGAAATATTACGATTTACGTGAAAATTGTGATTTTGACAAAAGCAAGACGGCGCAATAATTGAAATGGACAGGCAAATATCAACAACAGAAAACAGACGTACTGGTGCTGGCCGGGCCAGATATTATGTCTTCGGTCTACATTGTGAATGTGAGGTTATGTACTGAGCGTGTTTATAAAAGCTACTGGGAAAATGTCTGGACCTGAATGGTCTCAGGTTCTACGTGCAGGATGAGAGTGTTGATGCTGCTGGGATCACATTACCTACAAACCGTGGAGAATGTATGTGCACTCTCATATAAAGATGTTGATTCTTTTCTTATCTGTTTTTATTTTTTTTTCTTAAATTCTAATTTTTGAATGTGATCATGGTAGCCATCTTGCGTGAGGTACTGATACCAGCTTGCAAAGATTTGCTTTACAGCAACCACATGGACCATAGGAACCTGTAAACTGGAGATAACTCAATGAGAGTGTTTTGGGCATTCTCTGTGATCTGTTATCTATATATAGACATTACCTGCTTGTACGGATAAAGAGCTGCCTGCTGAGAAGTGATCTCTACAGAACAGGAAGTGTCAGTCTAATATCAGTGAAAAGAAATCTCCATGGTTTTAGGAATTGCTATTGGATTAGCCCCATTTCCGTTCAGCTGGGCCATTCCTCTCTGTCTATGTGCAAAATTATTATCGCACTACTAATTCTCATTGTGAATTTTACCCCCACCTTGTAGCCTAAAGCTATCTTTCAACCTTTGTGTAGCATGTGAATAAGTTGTGGAAACCCCATTTACACACACAAGACTGTTACTTGATGCTGAATGATGCTGAAATCTGTGTCGTATCTGACAGGTGTGATTAGTGCCTTATCTTCTGACCCTAAGACCTGACACACAGCAGTGCTGTATGTACGTAGCATGTAGGGATGAGCAAACTAGTTTAGATTGAACCGGATTTGACCAAATTTTTCAGAAGTTTCAGGACAACCCGAACCCAAAGCTTTGGGGGGATCGTCACACACTAAACACTATTATACCATGAGGTCTCTTCAAAGTAGCCCTAGGTCATCCCTGAGGGCCAATTGTGGGGGCTCTGGAGGTTTCAACATCATGACACTTTGATGCTGTGCATTACCACTTAGGAGACTGGAAGACCCCAGAACCCGAAATTGTGGGAAAATTCATAATGAACCCAGGTGGTTGCGAACTGGTTTTCTCTTCTCTACTGCAGATGTGCTGAGCTCACAGAGCATTGTCTAGACTGGATACAATTGTATCAGCTGAGATCAGGACTAGTTATGTTACAGGGTTACTGACTATGATTGGAGACCAGAGTCTTCTCAGTCACTGACAAGTAGATACATTGAAATAGCGATAAGTTCAAACACTAAGTGTGTTACAAAATTGTACATTTTTTTTCATTTTTACCATTATTTAACTTATTTACATAAAAATTGAAACCCCTTTAAGATAATGCATCAGGTTTAAATTCAGTCTAGTTCAGCGCCAATTGACAAACTCAGCTCTGCTATATATGTGCTGGTATTTCCTTGTCCCTGCACTGGGGTTTGTTTTCTGATATTTGACCCTTTCGGCCTGTCATATCTATATAAATCACGCTGATATCTGAGTACTTGTTATTATTAGACATGTTCCCGGGAATCGCTCCATTCACAGTCTCAAGAGGAAACTTACAACGTGACAAATGATGAACTATAAACATAAACCAGCAAAACACTTCAGCCGGGGATAAATATTCCTGTATCTGTCTTTTTTCAATCTTATGGGAGGAATCGTGCTTATTATTCCTCAATCTGAGATTTTTCCATTTCTGGTCTATTACACTGAGACATTAAATCCATGTAGTAAAATGTCCGAAGCCTGATGCGGAGTTTTAAAAACTTAACATTAATCCCAGCGACAATTATGAGCTGGGAAGTTCCCTGCAAACCTCACTACATATAGGCTGATCTGGTAGATATAAAGAGAACTGTGCAGCCATATAGTTACAGCCGCATAGTTCTCTCTATCCTCTCTCTGTGCTCATTCCTAGGGTTAGTGAAGTGCAGATAGAGCATGTAAGGGTCCGTTCAGACAGAAGAAAATGAAGAGGAATTGAGGCACACTTCCACCTCAGATTCCTCTTCATTTTCCGGACCTCGACAGCAGCTTCACTCACTGATCAGCCCCCAAGTGCTGTGAAGTCCCAGGCACGGCACTTCTGGGTGTACTGTTACGTCACACGCATGCGCAGTACATGTGCTTTGTGCTTGACGAAGTTTCCCCTGAAGCCTGAGCCCACACAGAGTGCTGGGCTTGAGATTTATGCTGGGCGGAATTTCTTGGTCTGTAGATGGGCTTAAGGGGTATGCATTAAATGTGTCACCGAAGCTCTTAGTGAAAATTACATGTCCCTGAGGACATACCCAGAATACCCCTTTAACCCTTTTACTTTCCAAGACCGCCAGGTAAAACTTTAACTTTAAAACATTAACTTCTTCACTGTTCCAGACCACAAAGTATACTAAACTTAACTCCTTTCCTACCATAGACCTCCAAGTATACTAGTATTAAGCTGGTATTACTACCTTGGAGGACTAGGAATACTGACATTACCATTGACCCCTCCACTAGGACTCAGCCTGCAGGTTTCTATAAGAGCAGCTATACTCCAAGTCATCCGGAAGACTGAACCACTCTATGGACACTTTTCTGTCCAATAACTCCCATTCATTTCAGTACACATCTTACTGTACTTTCTATACAGATGTATACACAGCGTATATCTGCAATATGGCTGCTTTGAGGGATTTACTAAAAATATAACATTAAAAAAATGCTGTAAAAATGTCACAGATTTTCTTTTCTACGATCTTGAATCTAATGAATGAAATTAACATTAAATACATGACTTTCCCTTTTAATATACAAGTCAATCTTTTTAAAAATTGATTAAATAAAAATATTTATTACACTTAAAAATCCAATTTCAAATTTCAGACCAACGCAAAATACTAAAAAAGTTACATTGTCATTGAATTAAACATTTATCCATCTCAAGACAAATCCAAGTCATAACCTAACATAAAATAATCTTAACCTAACAAGGTAAATCAATTACTTTGTCGCAGATTCTTAACCCCCCACCCAACCCCCCATCCTTCCCTCGCTCTCATTAAAATGTATGAGGTCAGTATTATTAAACCCTCTAATGGGAAAGATCCACCAAGTGATTAAGATTTTTTTTTTTTTAATCAATCTACGTTGATTTAACCCAGAATGACAGGTAGGAAATAGTGTGTCCCGCTCGCTCTCTTAAGTCGCCTCCACTCGTATTGTCTATTTTCCATCATACACATGAGTTCTTTCTTCTCTGACGCTTGACTATCTCATACTGTTTTGTTGGCTGATGAAGTGCTGTTTCACCTTCTCCAACTTGGTTTGATCACTGATTTCCTGTGAAGCACAATGAATGTTACATTAGACTGTTCAAAGTCAGTTGGTGCACCATCTGTTCTACCAGGATTGGAAACACCAAGTAGCAGACATCAACAGTAAGGAAGCAGCTCTCCGATTTTCATCAGAATATTCATATTCACACAAATGGCTGAGATACAGGCGGCTGAGAAAGCTGATTTTTTTTTTTCCAATTTTTTAAAAAAAATTTTCACAGTACGCGTGTGACAACAAGTTACTTTTATGAAATATGCAGAGGTTTCTCTGAGGATTGATACAGGCCAGTTCGCCTCCTCCTTCCCTCCCTCCCTCCCTCCCTCCCTCCCTCCGGTTCTGTTTCAGCTCATCATCGTCATGTGAATGTTCTTCGTCGTTTCTTTATTTGTCTCCGAAAACAGCTTTTTCCATAAATAATTTCATCACTTCTTATGTAAAGCAAAAATATTTTAGGTAAATATTTTGCCAATCCATATTTTAAGACGTGTCAAGTTAGAATGTATATTTAAAGACTTTGCTAAACGTCTTGTTTTTGGGGGATGAAGAAAGCTCAACAAAAAAAGTTGCCTGTGCTTCTTAAGGGTAGGATCGGCAGTAACCGATTGTGCTCCAGACTCTTCCTGCCTGAGGGACAGGGTCATAGGACAGGAAGTCGCCATCTCACGTCATTGTCAGCCATGTTAGCTGTCACAGATAGAGATGGGTGAATCGGCTCGTAACGAACTAGATTGGACCCAAATATTCCAAATTGTTCAGTCTTTAACGAGAATGGCTTCAAACGAACAAAAATTAGTGTGGTTCATACCGAACTTGTTCGACCCAAAACAAATCTTGGTGCCAAACCACCCAAACCCAAAAAGAAACAAAGCTTGAGAGGTTCGACCATCTCTACTCACAGATCTTGGTCTGTCATTTGGTCACCCAATGGTTTCTGCCCCTCCCTCAGCTCTTCCTGTCAGTGTAGATATCTACTTAATTAAAGGGGTTATTGGTGGAATAATAAATCTTACCATGGCAAACCCTGAACTGGATAAGCTTTATTACTAAAATACACCATGGCCCCTGGGCGAGGCCAGAACTTTTGTTCGTATGAGTCTCCTACAGGCGATCCAACTCTGAAGTCACTGACTCCTCTCTTGTCTGACCATTGACCGGGTCCATTGAGTAGAGTGGAGTCACTCATATGACTGAGAGTCACTCCGTCAGAAGGGGAGGCCGAGGGACAAAATTTTCGACCTCTCCAGCTGCCCTCCACACAGGTAATAAATAGAGATGGGTGAATCGGTTCGCAATGAACCAGATTCGACCCAAAGATTTTTTTAACAAAAACCGAACAATTTGAGATTTGTCTCGGATAAACTGAAATGGCTGCCATCGGTAAATTCTTATAATGGTATAATGGGAGCAGAAAGTCCGCAGAGGAAACCTCTGCAGACTTTCTGTGAAAAGTCGTGCAGGAAAAACTGTGATGCGTTGCTGTCGCGGTTTTTCCCGCAACGCTTTTTGCAGTGGCCCTCTACGTGGGGTCTTAGCCTAAAGGGGTATTTATGAATATCATGTGTGATAGATGTGAGTCCCAATTCAGTGACTTGCACCTACAGATGTGCCTTTCCTTAGCTTAGCCCAAATAGCAAAACCCTTGACAGGCTGCAACTCACAACACAACCACTGGGCGGTCACACCTCAACTAGAGATGAGCAAACTGGTATGTTTTGTTACAAATTGACCAAAAATTTTAGATTCAGGCTGTCCCCCATGTCTTTCAGACCAAGGTCACTGCTGAGGTCTGTGGTTGGGCCTCAATAGTCACATGGGAAGAGTAAAAGTCATCACACATTGATGATACAGTGTACATACATATGTTGTATCATCAAAGTATGATGACATTGACCATTTGCGGTAAATTATTATACTCTGGGTTCTCTTCAGATCATGGAGTTTCATAGGTGGAGGCCCAGGGGAGGTGTAAAAAATAAAAAAACATTTACTGACCTTCCCTCAGTTCTTTCAGGCCTCCTCACGGAATTGGCGATCCTTGTCTTCCTCCTCCAGGCACTCTGGCACTCTTCTGTGACGTCATGCACCCAGGGTTACCGCTGAGGATCAAACACGAGGAGGACTGAAAGAGGTATCGGAAGGTGAGTATAAATGTTTTTTATTTTTTACACTTCCCCCGGGCCTCCACCTATTATACTATGAGGTCTGAAGAGACCCCGGAGTATAATATTTTCAAGTCCAGTTCTATCCGAACAGGAGAATCGCTTCATCTGAATCCCTGGACGAAACAAATCTTTCGAGGTTCGCCCATCCTTACCCATCACTAACATAGATACACATAGGATATCACACATATCTGTCAATCTAAGAGGAAAGATAAGGAAGAAAATATCTGTATGTAGAGAACTGGGGTCACCTGATAATACTACATGACATACAGCACACAGAGACCCCGCCCCCAGAGACAGTGTTACCGCCCACTTGGCTAATAGACCTTATATCTTTGGAATAGCTGAACAGATATGGATAAACAAAACAGCAAACTGCACCGGGTGACCGCACCGATCAGGGGATAGATGTCAATGGGCTGGTGACAGGTCCCCTTTAATGTTACACATATACAATAGAATTCTTTTAATCCAGCGTGATTGGAGATTTTTGGATTATCAGATGGTAGAATAACGGAAGGAATTTCTGCACTTACTTGTAGCATTTAGTGCAAAATCGATTTTTTTTATAAGATACAAAACTTCCATCAGGGTTGATGGATTCGGGACGAGGGTCACTCGGGGAATGTTCTTCCTAATCTATTGAAGATGCTCTTTGAACCAGATTGGTAATAATGGTTTGACAAGCAGAGAATGGTGACATGCTTGATAGCCCTAATTAGTGATCTGGTAATTGGGTATCATGTCGGCTGTCATGTAGCTGCCGGCATCGGAGGGGGACACATCTGAACGCCTTTTTCTTCCATATTGTCTCTGTTTAATATCGCCGTTCATTTGGAGAGCCGCTCATGCAGAATGTGATAGCCCTGGGGTGCAATTAATTTAAGCGGCTGTACAACGTGGTAGGAACGAGGTATTATCATGTGTGCACCCAAGGTCAGATGATGCCACAATTTACACATTTCTTGTAAAAAAAAAAAAAAAAAAAAATTAAAATTAGCAATTAACACAAATACGTTAATTAACATATGGATAGTTTACCCTGCATGAACTAATGAGGCAAAGCATATTTTGCCATATGTAAGCTTTCCGCAATGTGAGAAATTAAAATTATTTTCACTCTTTTCTTTTGCTGACAAAGTCAGACTTTTTAGAAAACGCGTTTCGGTGTCTGTGTTGTCTTAACTCTTTCATTCCCATAAGGGTTCAATCCATAATTCTCCGTATCTTGTCTTCACTATGGCGCCAGAGAGTCCAGAAATGTCACAGTGTGGGGCATATTTACCAAAAGTCCGACACTTTCTATTTTGCGTTTACGCCAAAATTTATGGTGCACGACACATTTATGAACCATGTGTGCCAAGATGAACAGAAAAATACAACTGGAGCGATCGGGTCCAATGGGCGTGGCTTAGAAGTGTCTCACTTTACGACACATTCATGAGACATAAAGTATGAATATGGTGCAGAATTTCTAGCGCAAAATAAACCAAATTTAAAATGGTGAAAATTTAGTTAGAGATTCAGTTGAGACAGAATTTTGGTGCACAGGCAATGGAGATAGAATTTTTTGGGCGTGGGAAAGTGAGAGAGAATTTTGGCGCATCAAAAATTGAGACAGATTAATGAAGGTCCGTGTGACAGATTTATAAATATGTCTAAAGCTGCGTCAATCTGGTTGGCAGCTGTAACATCACAAAGTTCCTTTTAGTTAGGTAAGCTGCTGTAATGTTATGAGCTTCAGTTTGTCAGGATAGATTCTGTGACATCACAAGTATGTATCAAGGTGGGATACTGCTGTGACAGTCTAGATAATGCTCTGTGAGCTCAGCACATCAGCAGCAGTTGCACAGATCTCTGCTAGTTTGATACAATGTATCCGTCTGGAGTCCAGGCTGTTGAGCTCACAGAGCATTGTCTATACCGGATACAATTGTATCAGCTGAGAGCAGGGCTAGCTATGTACAGGGTGACTGACTATGAATGGGACCCAGCATCTTCTCATTCATAGCATTGGGCAAACCTTGACAGATCTGTCTTGTGCATATTCCTGAGTTTTGCCCTATAGTTTGGTTTTGGACTAACCTGGAACTGTTTTTATCATACTTTGGGGTCTCTTCAGAGCCAAAAGTATAAGTGGAGGTCCCGGGAAGTGGGGAATAAACAAAACAAGCAGTCTTACTCACATCTCCTGAGCTCTGTTGTGGTGTCTGGTAAGGTTCCCAATCCCCTTTGGGCCTATTCTGGCCCCCTGAATGATGTCATCGGCTGCCAGGGCCTGTGATCGGCCTGTGAATGGCACACCCAACATGAGTACTGAGGTCTATGATTGAGTTTCCCTGGCAGCTGCTGATGTCATTCAGAGGGACAGGAGAGGCTTGAAGAAGATAGTGACCCATACCAAATGCCATGACAGAGCCCAGGAGAGGTGAGTAAGGGCTTATTCACATGACCATGATATGACAATGACCACACGACAATACGTCTATGAAAAACAGCACAGGAGTGTGCATAAGGCCTATGACTGTTTCCTCTGTTTACTCACCACTTCTGGATCTTCACTTTACTCACCTCTTCTGCATCTTCACTTTACTCACCTCTTCTGGATCTTCACTTTACTCACCTCTTCTGGATCGTCACTTTACTCACCTCTTCTGGATCTTCATTTTAGTCACCTCTTCTGGATCTTCACTTTATTCACCTCTTCTGGATATTCACTTTACTCACCTCTGCTGGATCTTCACTTTACTCACCTCTTCTGGATCTTCACTTTATTCACCTCTTCTGGATCTTCACTATACTCACCTCTTCACACCACCTATTATACATTACCAAAACGTCAAATTTTTAGAAAATTCGAAACAAACTTGGCTCGTAACAAATCAGTTCGCTCATCCCCATTCATTCACTGCCAGCAAGCAGAGACCTTGACAATGCTGAAGAATTAAAACATAAGGAACAGGAATGTTAGAAAGATGTAGAACTTATTATGATAAAACCAGAAGGCCGCTCCATCCCTCACTTATGGAAAACTTCTTTCTTTCTTCTTTATGTCCCGGTAGATAGCTAAGTAAAGGATTACATGGGATTTATTTCGGGGGTGTTATCCCAACAAACACTGACACATAGAAACAAACATGGATTCCTATTAAACATTGTAGCGAGATGAAGACTTGGTAAATTGAATTTTCAACATCTGAGCGAAATCTCTGCCAAACTACTGCAGCCTTGGCAGACGGGCGGGCGTGAGATGTCACTGATGCTAACGCTACAGTGTGAACAGATGAACAGTTGCTTAAGAATTTTCTGCACCAGATATTTGGCAATGTGAAAAGGGAGAAAATAGCTCTCCTCCTACATAACAGTCAGACGTCGCTCCATTCATCACATCTATACAGCCGCTTTTTCTTCATGTTTCTGGGATCGAGGATTTACAGTAGTCATATTTATCAGCTATGGAGGTGATTGTTTAGTCACAGAGTCACCAGCAGGGGCGCAATGATTGTCACTGAATAAAGGGGCACCATGATTGTGCCCCAGGTCACTGAATAAAGGGAGCACCATATAGTGTCACCAGGTCACTGACTACAGGGAACACCATATAGTGTCACCAGGTCACTGACTACAGGGAACACCATATAGTGTCACCAGGTCACTGACTACAGGGAACACCATATAGTGCTCACCAGGTCACTGACTACAGGGAACACCATATAGTGCCACCAGGTCACTGAATACAGGGAACACCATATAGTGTCACCAGGTCACTGAATACAGGGAACACCATATAGTGCCACCAGGTCACTGAATACAGGGAACACCATATAGTGCCACCAGGTCACTGAATACAGGGAACACCATATAGTGCCACCAGGTCACTGAATACAGGGAACACCATATAGTGCCACCAGGTCACTGAATACAGGGAACACCATATAGTGTCACCAGGTCACTGAATACAGGGAACACCATATAGTGTCACCAGGTCACTGAATACAGGGAACACCATATAGTGTCACCAGGTCACTGAATACAGGGAACACCATATAGTGTCACCAGGTCACTGAATACAGGGAACACCATATAGTGTCACCAGGTCACTGAATACAGGGAACACCATATAGTGTCACCAGGTCACTGAATACAGGGAACACCATATAGTGTCACCAGGTCACTGAATACAGGGAACACCATATAGTGTCACCAGGTCACTGAATACAGGGAACACCATATAGTGTCACCAGGTCACTGAATACAGGGAACACCATATAGTGCCACCAGGTCACTGAATACAGGGAACACCATATAGTGTCACCAGGTCACTGAATACAGGGAACACCATATAGTGTCACCAGGTCACTGAATACAGGGAACACCATATAGTGTCACCAGGTCACTGAATACAGGGAACACCATATAGTGTCACCAGGTCACTGAATACAGGGAACACCATATAGTGTCACCAGGTCACTGAATACAGGGAACACCATATAGTGTCACCAGGTCACTGAATACAGGGAACACCATATAGTGTCACCAGGTCACTGAATACAGGGAACACCATATAGTGTCACCAGGTCACTGAATACAGGGAACACCATATAGTGTCACCAGGTCACTGAATACAGGGAACACCATATAGTGTCACCAGGTCACTGAATACAGGGAACACCATATAGTGTCACCAGGTCACTGAATACAGGGAACACCATATAGTGTCACCAGGTCACTGAATACAGGGAACACCATATAGTGTCACCAGGTCACTGAATACAGGGAACACCATATAGTGTCACCAGGTCACTGAATACAGGGAACACCATATAGTGTCACCAGGTCACTGAATACAGGGAACACCATATAGTGTCACCAGGTCACTGAATACAGGGAACACCATATAGTGTCACCAGGTCACTGAATACAGGGAACACCATATAGTGTCACCAGGTCACTGAATACAGGGAACACCATATAGTGTCACCAGGTCACTGAATACAGGGAACACCATATAGTGTCACCAGGTCACTGAATACAGGGAACACCATATAGTGTCACCAGGTCACTGAATACAGGGAACACCATATAGGTGTCACCAGGTCACTGAATACAGGGAACACCATATAGTGTCACCAGGTCACTGAATACAGGGAACACCATATAGTGTCACCAGGTCACTGAATACAGGGAACACCATATAGTGTCACCAGGTCACTGAATACAGGGAACACCATATAGTGTCACCAGGTCACTGAATACAGGGAACACCATATAGTGTCACCAGGTCACTGAATACAGGGAACACCATATAGTGTCACCAGGTCACTGAATACAGGGAACACCATATAGTGTCACCAGGTCACTGAATACAGGGAACACCATATAGTGCCACCAGGTCACTGAATACAGGGAACACCATATAGCCCCTGATAGGCCACCAGGTCACTGAATACAGGGAACACCATATAGTGCCACCAGGTCACTGAATACAGGGAACACCATATAGTGCCACCAGGTCACTGAATACAGGGAACACCATATAGTGTCACCAGGTCACTGAATACAGGGAACACCATATAGTGTCACCAGGTCACTGAATACAGGGAACACCATATAGTGTCACCAGGTCACTGAATACAGGGAACACCATATAGTGTCACCAGGTCACTGAATACAGGGAACACCATATAGTGCCACCAGGTCACTGAATACAGGGAACACCATATAGTGTCACCAGGTCACTGAATACAGGGAACACCATATAGTGTCACCAGGTCACTGAATACAGGGAACACCATATAGTGTCACCAGGTCACTGAATACAGGGAACACCATATAGTGTCACCAGGTCACTGAATACAGGGAACACCATATAGTGCCACCAGGTCACTGAATACAGGGAACACCATATAGTGTCACCAGGTCACTGAATACAGGGAACACCATATAGTGTCACCAGGTCACTGAATACAGGGAACACCATATAGTGTCACCAGGTCACTGAATACAGGGAACACCATATAGTGTCACCAGGTCACTGAATACAGGGAACACCATATAGTGTCACCAGGTCACTGAATACAGGGAACACCATATAGTGTCACCAGGTCACTGAATACAGGGAACACCATATAGTGTCACCAGGTCACTGAATACAGGGAACACCATATAGTGTCACCAGGTCACTGAATACAGGGAACACCATATAGTGTCACCAGGTCACTGAATACAGGGAACACCATATAGTGTCACCAGGTCACTGAATACAGGGAACACCATATAGTGCCACCACCAGGTCACTGAATACAGGGAACACCATATAGTGCCACCAGGTCACTGAATACAGGGAACACCATATAGTGTCACCAGGTCACTGAATACAGGGAACACCATATAGTGCCACCAGCACTAATAAGGGAACACCCACCAGGTCACTGAATACAGGGAACACCATATAGTGCCACCAGGTCACTGAATACAGGGAACACCATATAGTGTCACCAGGTCACTGAATACAGGGAACACCATATAGTGCCACCAGGTCACTGAATACAGGGAACACCATATAGTGTCACCAGGTCACTGAATACAGGGAACACCATATAGTGCCACCAGGTCACTGAATACAGGGAACACCATATAGTGTCACCAGGTCACTGAATACAGGGAACACCATATAGTGTCACCAGGTCACTGAATACAGGGAACACCATATAGTGTCACCAGGTCACTGAATACAGGGAACACCATATAGTGTCACCAGGTCACTGAATACAGGGAACACCATATAGTGTCACCAGGTCACTGAATACAGGGAACACCATATAGTGTCACCAGGTCACTGAATACAGGGAACACCATATAGTGCCACCAGGTCACTGAATACAGGGAACACCATATAGTGCCACCAGGTCACTGAATACAGGGAACACCATATAGTGCCACCAGGTCACTGAATACAGGGAACACCATATAGTGCCACCAGGTCACTGATACAGGGACACCATATAGTGCCACCAGGTCACTGAATACAGGGAACACCATATAGTGCCACCAGGTCACTGAATACAGGGAACACCATATAGTGTCACCAGGTCACTGAATACAGGGAACACCATATAGTGTCACCAGGTCACTGAATACAGGGAACACCATATAGTGTCACCAGGTCACTGAATACAGGGAACACCATATAGTGTCACCAGGTCACTGAATACAGGGAACACCATATAGTGTCACCAGGTCACTGAATACAGGGAACACCATATAGTGTCACCAGGTCACTGAATACAGGGAACACCATATAGTGCCACCAGGTCACTGAATACAGGGAACACCATATAGTGCCACCAGGTCACTGAATACAGGGAACACCATATAGTGTCACCAGGTCACTGAATACAGGGAACACCATATAGTGTGCCACCAGGTCACTGAATACAGGGAACACCATATAGTGTCACCAGGTCACTGAATACAGGGAACACCATATAGTGCCACCAGGTCACTGAATACAGGGAACACCATATAGTGTCACCAGGTCACTGAATACAGGGAACACCATATAGTGTCACCAGGTCACTGAATACAGGGAACACCATATAGTGCCACCAGGTCACTGAATACAGGGAACACCATATAGTGCCACCAGGTCACTGAATACAGGGAACACCATATAGTGTCACCAGGTCACTGAATACAGGGAACACCATATAGTGTCACCAGGTCACTGAATACAGGGAACACCATATAGTGTCACCAGGTCACTGAATACAGGGAACACCATATAGTGTCACCAGGTCCTGATCAGGGACACAAGTGCAGGTCACTGAATACAGGGAACACCATATAGTGCCACCAGGTCACTGAATACAGGGAACACCATATAGTGCCACCAGGTCACTGAATACAGGGAACACCATATAGTGCCACCAGGTCACTGAATACAGGGAACACCATATAGTGTCACCAGGTCACTGAATACAGGGAACACCATATAGTGTCACCAGGTCACTGAATACAGGGAACACCATATAGTGTCACCAGGTCACTGAATACAGGGAACACCATATAGTGCCACCAGGTCACTGAATACAGGGAACACCATATAGTGTCACCAGGTCACTGAATACAGGGAACACCATATAGTGTCACCAGGTCACTGAATACAGGGAACACCATATAGTGTCACCAGGTCACTGAATACAGGGAACACCATATAGTGTCACCAGGTCACTGAATACAGGGAACACCATATAGTGTCACCAGGTCACTGAATACAGGGAACACCATATAGTGCCACCAGGTCACTGAATACAGGGAACACCATATAGTGTCACCAGGTCACTGAATACAGGGAACACCATATAGTGTCACCAGGTCACTGAATACAGGGAACACCATATAGTGTCACCAGGTCACTGAATACAGGGAACACCATATAGTGCCACCAGGTCACTGAATACAGGGAACACCATATAGTGTCACCAGGTCACTGAATACAGGGAACACCATATAGTGTCACCAGGTCACTGAATACAGGGAACACCATATAGTGTCACCAGGTCACTGAATACAGGGAACACCATATAGTGTCACCAGGTCACTGAATACAGGGAACACCATATAGTGTCACCAGGTCACTGAATACAGGGAACACCATATAGTGTCACCAGGTCACTGAATACAGGGAACACCATATAGTGTCACCAGGTCACTGAATACAGGGAACACCATATAGTGTCACCAGGTCACTGAATACAGGGAACACCATATAGTGCCACCAGGTCACTGAATACAGGGAACACCATATAGTGTCACCAGGTCACTGAATACAGGGAACACCATATAGTGCCACCAGGTCACTGAATACAGGGAACACCATATAGTGCCACCAGGTCACTGAATACAGGGAACACCATATAGTGTCACCAGGTCACTGAATACAGGGAACACCATATAGTGTCACCAGGTCACTGAATACAGGGAACACCATATAGTGTCACCAGGTCACTGAATACAGGGAACACCATATAGTGTCACCAGGTCACTGAATACAGGGAACACCATATAGTGTCACCAGGTCACTGAATACAGGGAACACCATATAGTGTCACCAGGTCACTGAATACAGGGAACACCATATAGTGTCACCAGGTCACTGAATACAGGGAACACCATATAGTGTCACCAGGTCACTGAATACAGGGAACACCATATAGTGTCACCAGGTCACTGAATACAGGGAACACCATATAGTGCCACCAGGTCACTGAATACAGGGAACACCATATAGTGTCACCAGGTCACTGAATACAGGGAACACCATATAGTGTCACCAGGTCACTGAATACAGGGAACACCATATAGTGTCACCAGGTCACTGAATACAGGGAACACCATATAGTGTCACCAGGTCACTGAATACAGGGAACACCATATAGTGTCACCAGGTCACTGAATACAGGGAACACCATATAGTGCCACCAGGTCACTGAATACAGGGAACACCATATAGTGCCACCAGGTCACTGAATACAGGGAACACCATATAGTGCCACCAGGTCACTGAATACAGGGAACACCATATAGTGTCACCAGGTCACTGAATACAGGGAACACCATATAGTGTCACCAGGTCACTGAATACAGGGAACACCATATAGTGTCACCAGGTCACTGAATACAGGGAACACCATATAGTGTCACCAGGTCACTGAATACAGGGAACACCATATAGTGTCACCAGGTCACTGAATACAGGGAACACCATATAGTGTCACCAGGTCACTGAATACAGGGAACACCATATAGTGTCACCAGGTCACTGAATACAGGGAACACCATATAGTGCCACCAGGTCACTGAATACAGGGAACACCATATAGTGCCACCAGGTCACTGAATACAGGGAACACCATATAGTCCACCAGGTCACTGAATACAGGGAACACCATATAGTGTCACCAGGTCACTGAATACAGGGAACACCATATAGTGTCGCTTCGGCACCATATAGTGTCACCAGGTCACTGAATACAGGGAACACCATATAGTGTCACCAGGTCACTGAATACAGGGAACACCATATAGTGTCACCAGGTCACTGAATACAGGGAACACCATATAGTGTCACCAGGTCACTGAATACAGGGAACACCATATAGTGTCACCAGGTCACTGAATACAGGGAACACCATATAGTGTCACCAGGTCACTGAATACAGGGAACACCATATAGTGCCACCAGGTCACTGAATACAGGGAACACCATATAGTGCCACCAGGTCACTGAATACAGGGAACACCATATAGTGTCACCAGGTCACTGAATACAGGGAACACCATATAGTGCCACCAGGTCACTGAATACAGGGAACACCATATAGTGTCACCAGGTCACTGAATACAGGGAACACCATATATGTCACCAGGTCACTGAATACAGGGAACACCATATAGTGTCACCAGGTCACTGAATACAGGGAACACCATATAGTGTCACCAGGTCACTGAATACAGGGAACACCATATAGTGTCACCAGGTCACTGAATACAGGGAACACCATATAGTGTCACCAGGTCACTGAATACAGGGAACACCATATAGTGTCACCAGGTCACTGAATACAGGGAACACCATATAGTGTCACCAGGTCACTGAATACAGGGAACACCATATAGTGTCACCAGGTCACTGAATACAGGGAACACCATATAGTGCCACCAGGTCACTGAATACAGGGAACACCATATAGTGCCACCAGGTCACTGAATACAGGGAAACACCATATAGTGTCACCAGGTCACTGAATACAGGGAACACCATATAGTGCCACCAGGTCACTGAATACAGGGAACACCATATAGTGTCACCAGGTCACTGAATACAGGGAACACCATATAGTGTCACCAGGTCACTGAATACAGGGAACACCATATAGTGTCACCAGGTCACTGAATACAGGGAACACCATATAGTGTCACCAGGTCACTGAATACAGGGAACACCATATAGTGTCACCAGGTCACTGAATACAGGGAACACCATATAGTGTCACCAGGTCACTGAATACAGGGAACACCATATAGTGCCCCAGGCACTGATACAGGGAACACCATATAGTGTCACCAGGTCACTGAATACAGGGAACACCATATAGTGTGCACCAGGTCACTGAATACAGGGAACACCATATAGTGTCACCAGGTCACTGAATACAGGGAACACCATATAGTGTCACCAGGTCACTGAATACAGGGAACACCATATAGTGTCACCAGGTCACTGAATACAGGGAACACCATATAGTGCCACCAGGTCACTGAATACAGGGAACACCATATAGTGTCACCAGGTCACTGAATACAGGGAACACCATATAGTGCCACCAGGTCACTGAATACAGGGAACACCATATAGTGTCACCAGGTCACTGAATACAGGGAACACCATATAGTGTCACCAGGTCACTGAATACAGGGAACACCATATAGTGTCACCAGGTCACTGAATACAGGGAACACCATATAGTGCCACCAGGTCACTGAATACAGGGAACACCATATAGTGTCACCAGGTCACTGAATACAGGGAACACCATATAGTGCCACCAGGTCACTGAATACAGGGAACACCATATAGTGTCACCAGGTCACTGAATACAGGGAACACCATATAGTGTCACCAGGTCACTGAATACAGGGAACACCATATAGTGTCACCAGGTCACTGAATACAGGGAACACCATATAGTGCCACCAGGTCACTGAATACAGGGAACACCATATAGCCTAAGTCACCAGGTCACTGAATACAGGGAACACCATATAGTGCCACCAGGTCACTGAATACAGGGAACACCATATAGTGCCCCAGGTCACTGAATACAGGGAACACCATATAGTGTCACCAGGTCACTGAATACAGGGAACACCATATAGTGTCACCAGGTCACTGAATACAGGGAACACCATATAGTGCCACCAGGTCACTGAATACAGGGAACACCATATAGTGTGCCACCAGGTCACTGAATACAGGGAACACCATATAGTGTCACCAGGTCACTGAATACAGGGAACACCATATAGTGTCACCAGGTCACTGAATACAGGGAACACCATATAGTGTCACCAGGTCACTGAATACAGGGAACACCATATAGTGTCACCAGGTCACTGAATACAGGGAACACCATATAGTGTCACCAGGTCACTGAATACAGGGAACACCATATAGTGTCACCAGGTCACTGAATACAGGGAACACCATATAGTGCCACCAGGTCACTGAATACAGGGAACACCATATAGTGTCACCAGGTCACTGAATACAGGGAACACCATATAGTGTCACCAGGTCACTGAATACAGGGAACACCATATAGTGTCACCAGGTCACTGAATACAGGGAACACCATATAGTGCCACCAGGTCACTGAATACAGGGAACACCATATAGTGTCACCAGGTCACTGAATACAGGGAACACCATATAGTGTCACCAGGTCACTGAATACAGGGAACACCATATAGTGTCACCAGGTCACTGAATACAGGGAACACCATATAGTGTCACCAGGTCACTGAATACAGGGAACACCATATAGTGTCACCAGGTCACTGAATACAGGGAACACCATATAGTGCCACCAGGTCACTGAATACAGGGAACACCATATAGTGTCACCAGGTCACTGAATACAGGGAACACCATATAGTGTCACCAGGTCACTGAATACAGGGAACACCATATAGTGTCACCAGGTCACTGAATACAGGGAACACCATATAGTGTCACCAGGTCACTGAATACAGGGAACACCATATAGTGCCACCAGGTCACTGAATACAGGGAACACCATATAGTGTCACCAGGTCACTGAATACAGGGAACACCATATAGTGTCACCAGGTCACTGAATACAGGGAACACCATATAGTGTCACCAGGTCACTGAATACAGGGAACACCATATAGTGTCACCAGGTCACTGAATACAGGGAACACCATATAGTGTCACCAGGTCACTGAATACAGGGAACACCATATAGTGTCACCAGGTCACTGAATACAGGGAACACCATATAGTGTCACCAGGTCACTGAATACAGGGAACACCATATAGTGCCACCAGGTCACTGAATACAGGGAACACCATATAGTGTCACCAGGTCACTGAATACAGGGAACACCATATAGTGTCACCAGGTCACTGAATACAGGGAACACCATATAGTGTCACCAGGTCACTGAATACAGGGAACACCATATAGTGCCACCAGGTCACTGAATACAGGGAACACCATATAGTGCCACCAGGTCACTGAATACAGGGAACACCATATAGTGCCACCAGGTCACTGAATACAGGGAACACCATATAGTGTCACCAGGTCACTGAATACAGGGAACACCATATAGTGCCACCAGGTCACTGAATACAGGGAACACCATATAGTGTCACCAGGTCACTGAATACAGGGAACACCATATAGTGTCACCAGGTCACTGAATACAGGGAACACCATATAGTGTCACCAGGTCACTGAATACAGGGAACACCATATAGTGTCACCAGGTCACTGAATACAGGGAACACCATATAGTGTCACCAGGTCACTGAATACAGGGAACACCATATAGTGTCACCAGGTCACTGAATACAGGGAACACCATATAGTGCCACCAGGTCACTGAATACAGGGAACACCATATAGTGTCACCAGGTCACTGAATACAGGGAACACCATATAGTGTCACCAGGTCACTGAATACAGGGAACACCATATAGTGCCACCAGGTCACTGAATACAGGGAACACCATATAGTGTCACCAGGTCACTGAATACAGGGAACACCATATAGTGTCACCAGGTCACTGAATACAGGGAACACCATATAGTGCCACCAGGTCACTGAATACAGGGAACACCATATAGTGTCACCAGGTCACTGAATACAGGGAACACCATATAGTGTCACCAGGTCACTGAATACAGGGAACACCATATAGTGTCACCAGGTCACTGAATACAGGGAACACCATATAGTGTCACCAGGTCACTGAATACAGGGAACACCATATAGTGTCACCAGGTCACTGAATACAGGGAACACCATATAGTGCCACCAGGTCACTGAATACAGGGAACACCATATAGTGTCACCAGGTCACTGAATACAGGGAACACCATATAGTGCCACCAGGTCACTGAATACAGGGAACACCATATAGTGTCACCAGGTCACTGAATACAGGGAACACCATATAGTGCCACCAGGTCACTGAATACAGGGAACACCATATAGTGTCACCAGGTCACTGAATACAGGGAACACCATATAGTGTCACCAGGTCACTGAATACAGGGAACACCATATAGTGTCACCAGGTCACTGAATACAGGGAACACCATATAGTGCCACCAGGTCACTGAATACAGGGAACACCATATAGTGTCACCAGGTCACTGAATACAGGGAACACCATATAGTGTCACCAGGTCACTGAATACAGGGAACACCATATAGTGTCACCAGGTCACTGAATACAGGGAACACCATATAGTGTCACCAGGTCACTGAATACAGGGAACACCATATAGTGTCACCAGGTCACTGAATACAGGGAACACCATATAGTGTCACCAGGTCACTGAATACAGGGAACACCATATAGTGTCACCAGGTCACTGAATACAGGGAACACCATATAGTGTCACCAGGTCACTGAATACAGGGAACACCATATAGTGTCACCAGGTCACTGAATACAGGGAACACCATATAGTGTCACCAGGTCACTGAATACAGGGAACACCATATAGTGTCACCAGGTCACTGAATACAGGGAACACCATATAGTGTCACCAGGTCACTGAATACAGGGAACACCATATAGTGTCACCAGGTCACTGAATACAGGGAACACCATATAGTGTCACCAGGTCACTGAATACAGGGAACACCATATAGTGTCACCAGGTCACTGAATACAGGGAACACCATATAGTGCCACCAGGTCACTGAATACAGGGAACACCATATAGTGTCACCAGGTCACTGAATACAGGGAACACCATATAGTGTCACCAGGTCACTGAATACAGGGAACACCATATAGTGTCACCAGGTCACTGAATACAGGGAACACCATATAGTGTCACCAGGTCACTGAATACAGGGAACACCATATAGTGCCACCAGGTCACTGAATACAGGGAACACCATATAGTGCCACCAGGTCACTGAATACAGGGAACACCATATAGTGTCACCAGGTCACTGAATACAGGGAACACCATATAGTGTCACCAGGTCACTGAATACAGGGAACACCATATAGTGTCACCAGGTCACTGAATACAGGGAACACCATATAGTGTCACCAGGTCACTGAACAAAACCTTCTACAGGGAACACCATATAGTGTCACCAGGTCACTGAATACAGGGAACACCATATAGTGTCACCAGGTCACTGAATACAGGGAACACCATATAGTGTCACCAGGTCACTGAATACAGGGAACACCATATAGTGTCACCAGGTCACTGAATACAGGGAACACCATATAGTGCCACCAGGTCACTGAATACAGGGAACACCATATAGTGTCACCAGGTCACTGAATACAGGGAACACCATATAGTGCCACCAGGTCACTGAATACAGGGAACACCATATAGTGTCACCAGGTCACTGAATACAGGGAACACCATATAGTGTCACCAGGTCACTGAATACAGGGAACACCATATAGTGTCACCAGGTCACTGAATACAGGGAACACCATATAGTGTCACCAGGTCACTGAATACAGGGAACACCATATAGTGTCACCAGGTCACTGAATACAGGGAACACCATATAGTGTCACCAGGTCACTGAATACAGGGAACACCATATAGTGTCACCAGGTCACTGAATACAGGGAACACCATATAGTGCCACCAGGTCACTGAATACAGGGAACACCATATAGTGTCACCAGGTCACTGAATACAGGGAACACCATATAGTGTCACCAGGTCACTGAATACAGGGAACACCATATAGTGTCACCAGGTCACTGAATACAGGGAACACCATATAGTGTCACCAGGTCACTGAATACAGGGAACACCATATAGTGCCACCAGGTCACTGAATACAGGGAACACCATATAGTGTCACCAGGTCACTGAATACAGGGAACACCATATAGTGTCACCAGGTCACTGAATACAGGGAACACCATATAGTGTCACCAGGTCACTGAATACAGGGAACACCATATAGTGTCACCAGGTCACTGAATACAGGGAACACCATATAGTGTCACCAGGTCACTGAATACAGGGAACACCATATAGTGTCACCAGGTCACTGAATACAGGGAACACCATATAGTGTCACCAGGTCACTGAATACAGGGAACACCATATAGTGTCACCAGGTCACTGAATACAGGGAACACCATATAGTGTCACCAGGTCACTGAATACAGGGAACACCATATAGTGCCACCAGGTCACTGAATACAGGGAACACCATATAGTGTCACCAGGTCACTGAATACAGGGAACACCATATAGTGTCACCAGGTCACTGAATACAGGGAACACCATATAGTGTCACCAGGTCACTGAATACAGGGAACACCATATAGTGTCACCAGGTCACTGAATACAGGGAACACCATATAGTGTCACCAGGTCACTGAATACAGGGAACACCATATAGTGTCACCAGGTCACTGAATACAGGGAACACCATATAGTGTCACCAGGTCACTGAATACAGGGAACACCATATAGTGCCACCAGGTCACTGAATACAGGGAACACCATATAGTGTCACCAGGTCACTGAATACAGGGAACACCATATAGTGTGCCACCAGGTCACTGAATACAGGGAACACCATATAGTGTCACCAGGTCACTGAATACAGGGAACACCATATAGTGTCACCAGGTCACTGAATACAGGGAACACCATATAGTGTCACCAGGTCACTGAATACAGGGAACACCATATAGTGTCACCAGGTCACTGAATACAGGGAACACCATATAGTGTCACCAGGTCACTGAATACAGGGAACACCATATAGTGCCACCAGGTCACTGAATACAGGGAACACCATATAGTGTCACCAGGTCACTGAATACAGGGAACACCATATAGTGTCACCAGGTCACTGAATACAGGGAACACCATATAGTGTCACCAGGTCACTGAATACAGGGAACACCATATAGTGTCACCAGGTCACTGAATACAGGGAACACCATATAGTGTCACCAGGTCACTGAATACAGGGAACACCATATAGTGTCACCAGGTCACTGAATACAGGGAACACCATATAGTGTCACCAGGTCACTGAATACAGGGAACACCATATAGTGTCACCAGGTCACTGAATACAGGGAACACCATATAGTGTCACCAGGTCACTGAATACAGGGAACACCATATAGTGCCACCAGGTCACTGAATACAGGGAACACCATATAGTGTCACCAGGTCACTGAATACAGGGAACACCATATAGTGCCCCGGTCACTGTAATACAGGGAACACCATATAGTGTCACCAGGTCACTGAATACAGGGAACACCATATAGTGTCACCAGGTCACTGAATACAGGGAACACCATATAGTGTCACCAGGTCACTTGAATACAGGGAACACCATATAGTGTCACCAGGTCACTGAATACAGGGAACACCATATAGTGTCACCAGGTCACTGAATACAGGGAACACCATATAGTGTCACCAGGTCACTGAATACAGGGAACACCATATAGTGTCACCAGGTCACTGAATACAGGGAACACCATATAGTGTCACCAGGTCACTGAATACAGGGAACACCATATAGTGTCACCAGGTCACTGAATACAGGGAACACCATATAGTGTCACCAGGTCACTGAATACAGGGAACACCATATAGTGCCACCAGGTCACTGAATACAGGGAACACCATATAGTGTCACCAGGTCACTGAATACAGGGAACACCATATAGTGTCACCAGGTCACTGAATACAGGGAACACCATATAGTGTCACCAGGTCACTGAATACAGGGAACACCATATAGTGCCACCAGGTCACTGAATACAGGGAACACCATATAGTGTCACCAGGTCACTGAATACAGGGAACACCATATAGTGCCACCAGGTCACTGAATACAGGGAACACCATATAGTGTCACCAGGTCACTGAATACAGGGAACACCATATAGTGTCACCAGGTCACTGAATACAGGGAACACCATATAGTGTCACCAGGTCACTGAATACAGGGAACACCATATAGTGTCACCAGGTCACTGAATACAGGGAACACCATATAGTGCCACCAGGTCACTGAATACAGGGAACACCATATAGTGTCACCAGGTCACTGAATACAGGGAACACCATATAGTGCCACCAGGTCACTGAATACAGGGAACACCATATAGTGCCACCAGGTCACTGAATACAGGGAACACCATATAGTGTCACCAGGTCACTGAATACAGGGAACACCATATAGTGTCACCAGGTCACTGAATACAGGGAACACCATATAGTGTCACCAGGTCACTGAATACAGGGAACACCATATAGTGCCACCAGGTCACTGAATACAGGGAACACCATATAGTGTCACCAGGTCACTGAATACAGGGAACACCATATAGTGTCACCAGGTCACTGAATACAGGGAACACCATATAGTGCCACCAGGTCACTGAATACAGGGAACACCATATAGTGTCACCAGGTCACTGAATACAGGGAACACCATATAGTGCCACCAGGTCACTGAATACAGGGAACACCATATAGTGTCACCAGGTCACTGAATACAGGGAACACCATATAGTGTCACCAGGTCACTGAATACAGGGAACACCATATAGTGCCACCAGGTCACTGAATACAGGGAACACCATATAGTGTCACCAGGTCACTGAATACAGGGAACACCATATAGTGTCACCAGGTCACTGAATACAGGGAACACCATATAGTGTCACCAGGTCACTGAATACAGGGAACACCATATAGTGTCACCAGGTCACTGAATACAGGGAACACCATATAGTGTCACCAGGTCACTGAATACAGGGAACACCATATAGTGTCACCAGGTCACTGAATACAGGGAACACCATATAGTGTCACCAGGTCACTGAATACAGGGAACACCATATAGTGCCACCAGGTCACTGAATACAGGGAACACCATATAGTGTCACCAGGTCACTGAATACAGGGAACACCATATAGTGTCACCAGGTCACTGAATACAGGGAACACCATATAGTGTCACCAGGTCACTGAATACAGGGAACACCATATAGTGTCACCAGGTCACTGAATACAGGGAACACCATATAGTGTCACCAGGTCACTGAATACAGGGAACACCATATAGTGTCACCAGGTCACTGAATACAGGGAACACCATATAGTGTCACCAGGTCACTGAATACAGGGAACACCATATAGTGTCACCAGGTCACTGAATACAGGGAACACCATATAGTGCCACCAGGTCACTGAATACAGGGAACACCATATAGTGTCACCAGGTCACTGAATACAGGGAACACCATATAGTGTCACCAGGTCACTGAATACAGGGAACACCATATAGTGTCACCAGGTCACTGAATACAGGGAACACCATATAGTGTCACCAGGTCACTGAATACAGGGAACACCATATAGTGTCACCAGGTCACTGAATACAGGGAACACCATATAGTGCCACCAGGTCACTGAATACAGGGAACACCATATAGTGTCACCAGGTCACTGAATACAGGGAACACCATATAGTGTCACCAGGTCACTGAATACAGGGAACACCATATAGTGTCACCAGGTCACTGAATACAGGGAACACCATATAGTGTCACCAGGTCACTGAATACAGGGAACACCATATAGTGTCACCAGGTCACTGAATACAGGGAACACCATATAGTGTCACCAGGTCACTGAATACAGGGAACACCATATAGTGTCACCAGGTCACTGAATACAGGGAACACCATATAGTGCCACCAGGTCACTGAATACAGGGAACACCATATAGTGTCACCAGGTCACTACTGAATACAGGGAACACCATATAGTGTCACCAGGTCACTGAATACAGGGAACACCATATAGTGTCACCAGGTCACTGAATACAGGGAACACCATATAGTGCCACCAGGTCACTGAATACAGGGAACACCATATAGTGCCACCAGGTCACTGAATACAGGGAACACCATATAGTGTCACCAGGTCACTGAATACAGGGAACACCATATAGTGTCACCAGGTCACTGAATACAGGGAACACCATATAGTGTCACCAGGTCACTGAATACAGGGAACACCATATAGTGTCACCAGGTCACTGAATACAGGGAACACCATATAGTGCCACCAGGTCACTGAATACAGGGAACACCATATAGTGTCACCAGGTCACTGAATACAGGGAACACCATATAGTGTCACCAGGTCACTGAATACAGGGAACACCATATAGTGCCACCAGGTCACTGAATACAGGGAACACCATATAGTGTCACCAGGTCACTGAATACAGGGAACACCATATAGTGTCACCAGGTCACTGAATACAGGGAACACCATATAGTGTCACCAGGTCACTGAATACAGGGAACACCATATAGTGTCACCAGGTCACTGAATACAGGGAACACCATATAGTGTCACCAGGTCACTGAATACAGGGAACACCATATAGTGTCACCAGGTCACTGAATACAGGGAACACCATATAGTGCCACCAGGTCACTGAATACAGGGAACACCATATAGTGTCACCAGGTCACTGAATACAGGGAACACCATATAGTGTCACCAGGTCACTGAATACAGGGAACACCATATAGTGTCACCAGGTCACTGAATACAGGGAACACCATATAGTGCCACCAGGTCACTGAATACAGGGAACACCATATAGTGCCACCAGGTCACTGAATACAGGGAACACCATATAGTGTCACCAGGTCACTGAATACAGGGAACACCATATAGTGTCACCAGGTCACTGAATACAGGGAACACCATATAGTGCCACCAGGTCACTGAATACAGGGAACACCATATAGTGCCACCAGGTCACTGAATACAGGGAACACCATATAGTGTCACCAGGTCACTGAATACAGGGAACACCATATAGTGTCACCAGGTCACTGAATACAGGGAACACCATATAGTGTCACCAGGTCACTGAATACAGGGAACACCATATAGTGTCACCAGGTCACTGAATACAGGGAACACCATATAGTGTCACCAGGTCACTGAATACAGGGAACACCATATAGTGTCACCAGGTCACTGAATACAGGGAACACCATATAGTGCCACCAGGTCACTGAATACAGGGAACACCATATAGTGCCACCAGGTCACTGAATACAGGGAACACCATATAGTGCCACCAGGTCACTGAATACAGGGAACACCATATAGTGCCACCAGGTCACTGAATACAGGGAACACCATATAGTGTCACCAGGTCACTGAATACAGGGAACACCATATAGTGTCACCAGGTCACTGAATACAGGGAACACCATATAGTGTCACCAGGTCACTGAATACAGGGAACACCATATAGTGTCACCAGGTCACTGAATACAGGGAACACCATATAGTGTCACCAGGTCACTGAATACAGGGAACACCATATAGTGTCACCAGGTCACTGAATACAGGGAACACCATATAGTGTCACCAGGTCACTGAATACAGGGAACACCATATAGTGTCACCAGGTCACTGAATACAGGGAACACCATATAGTGTCACCAGGTCACTGAATACAGGGAACACCATATAGTGTCACCAGGTCACTGAATACAGGGAACACCATATAGTGTCACCAGGTCACTGAATACAGGGAACACCATATAGTGTCACCAGGTCACTGAATACAGGGAACACCATATAGTGTCACCAGGTCACTGAATACAGGGAACACCATATAGTGTCACCAGGTCACTGAATACAGGGAACACCATATAGTGTCACCAGGTCACTGAATACAGGGAACACCTATAGTGCCCCGGTCCTGTACAGGGAACACCATATAGTGCCACCAGGTCACTGAATACAGGGAACACCATATAGTGTCACCAGGTCACTGAATACAGGGAACACCATATAGTGTCACCAGGTCACTGAATACAGGGAACACCATATAGTGTCACCAGGTCACTGAATACAGGGAACACCATATAGTGTCACCAGGTCACTGAATACAGGGAACACCATATAGTGTCACCAGGTCACTGAATACAGGGAACACCATATAGTGTCACCAGGTCACTGAATACAGGGAACACCATATAGTGTCACCAGGTCACTGAATACAGGGAACACCATATAGTGCCACCAGGTCACTGAATACAGGGAACACCATATAGTGTCACCAGGTCACTGAATACAGGGAACACCATATAGTGTCACCAGGTCACTGAATACAGGGAACACCATATAGTGTCACCAGGTCACTGAATACAGGGAACACCATATAGTGTCACCAGGTCACTGAATACAGGGAACACCATATAGTGCCACCAGGTCACTGAATACAGGGAACACCATATAGTGCCACCAGGTCACTGAATACAGGGAACACCATATAGTGTGCACCAGGTCACTGAATACAGGGAACACCATATAGTGCCACCAGGTCACTGAATACAGGGAACACCATATAGTGCCACCAGGTCACTGAATACAGGGAACACCATATAGTGCCACCAGGTCACTGAATACAGGGAACACCATATAGTGTCACCAGGTCACTGAATACAGGGAACACCATATAGTGTCACCAGGTCACTGAATACAGGGAACACCATATAGTGCCACCAGGTCACTGAATACAGGGAACACCATATAGTGTCACCAGGTCACTGAATACAGGGAACACCATATAGTGTCACCAGGTCACTGAATACAGGGAACACCATATAGTGTCACCAGGTCACTGAATACAGGGAACACCATATAGTGTCACCAGGTCACTGAATACAGGGAACACCATATAGTGTCACCAGGTCACTGAATACAGGGAACACCATATAGTGTCACCAGGTCACTGAATACAGGGAACACCATATAGTGTCACCAGGTCACTGAATACAGGGAACACCATATAGTGTCACCAGGTCACTGAATACAGGGAACACCATATAGTGTCACCAGGTCACTGAATACAGGGAACACCATATAGTGTCACCAGGTCACTGAATACAGGGAACACCATATAGTGCCACCAGGTCACTGAATACAGGGAACACCATATAGTGTCACCAGGTCACTGAATACAGGGAACACCATATAGTGTCACCAGGTCACTGAATACAGGGAACACCATATAGTGTCACCAGGTCACTGAATACAGGGAACACCATATAGTGTCACCAGGTCACTGAATACAGGGAACACCATATAGTGTCACCAGGTCACTGAATACAGGGAACACCATATAGTGCCACCAGGTCACTGAATACAGGGAACACCATATAGTGTCACCAGGTCACTGAATACAGGGAACACCATATAGTGCCACCAGGGAACACCATATAGTGTCACCAGGTCACTGAATACAGGGAACACCATATAGTGTCACCAGGTCACTGAATACAGGGAACACCATATAGTGTCACCAGGTCACTGAATACAGGGAACACCATATAGTGTCACCAGGTCACTGAATACAGGGAACACCATATAGTGCCACCAGGTCACTGAATACAGGGAACACCATATAGTGTCACCAGGTCACTGAATACAGGGAACACCATATAGTGTCACCAGGTCACTGAATACAGGGAACACCATATAGTGTCACCAGGTCACTGAATACAGGGAACACCATATAGTGTCACCAGGTCACTGAATACAGGGAACACCATATAGTGTCACCAGGTCACTGAATACAGGGAACACCATATAGTGTCACCAGGTCACTGAATACAGGGAACACCATATAGTGTCACCAGGTCACTGAATACAGGGAACACCATATAGTGCCACCAGGTCACTGAATACAGGGAACACCATATAGTGCCACCAGGTCACTGAATACAGGGAACACCATATAGTGTCACCAGGTCACTGAATACAGGGAACACCATATAGTGTCACCAGGTCACTGAATACAGGGAACACCATATAGTGCCACCAGGTCTACTGAACATACAGGGAACACCATATAGTGCCACCAGGTCACTGAATACAGGGAACACCATATAGTGTCACCAGGTCACTGAATACAGGGAACACCATATAGTGTCACCAGGTCACTGTCACTGAATACAGGGAACACCATATAGTGCCACCAGGTCACTGAATACAGGGAACACCATATAGTGTCACCAGGTCACTGAATACAGGGAACACCATATAGTGCCACCAGGTCACTGAATACAGGGAACACCATATAGTGTCACCAGGTCACTGAATACAGGGAACACCATATAGTGTCACCAGGTCACTGAATACAGGGAACACCATATAGTGTCACCAGGTCACTGAATACAGGGAACACCATATAGTGTCACCAGGTCACTGAATACAGGGAACACCATATAGTGTCACCAGGTCACTGAATACAGGGAACACCATATAGTGTCACCAGGTCACTGAATACAGGGAACACCATATAGTGTCACCAGGTCACTGAATACAGGGAACACCATATAGTGCCACCAGGTCACTGATACAGGCACCATGCTAGTGTCACCAGGTCACTGAATACAGGGAACACCATATAGTGTCACCAGGTCACTGAATACAGGGAACACCATATAGTGTCACCAGGTCACTGAATACAGGGAACACCATATAGTGTCACCAGGTCACTGAATACAGGGAACACCATATAGTGTCACCAGGTCACTGAATACAGGGAACACCATATAGTGTCACCAGGTCACTGAATACAGGGAACACCATATAGTGTCACCAGGTCACTGAATACAGGGAACACCATATAGTGTCACCAGGTCACTGAATACAGGGAACACCATATAGTGTCACCAGGTCACTGAATACAGGGAACACCATATAGTGTCACCAGGTCACTGAATACAGGGAACACCATATAGTGTCACCAGGTCACTGAATACAGGGAACACCATATAGTGCCACCAGGCACTAATACAGGGAACACCATATAGTGTCACCAGGTCACTGAATACAGGGAACACCATATAGTGTCACCAGGTCACTGAATACAGGGAACACCATATAGTGCCACCAGGTCACTGAATACAGGGAACACCATATAGTGTCACCAGGTCACTGAATACAGGGAACACCATATAGTGTCACCAGGTCACTGAATACAGGGAACACCATATAGTGTCACCAGGTCACTGAATACAGGGAACACCATATAGTGTCACCAGGTCACTGAATACAGGGAACACCATATAGTGCCCGCTTACAGGGAACACCATATAGTGTCACCAGGTCACTGAATACAGGGAACACCATATAGTGTCACCAGGTCACTGAATACAGGGAACACCATATAGTGCCACCAGGTCACTGAATACAGGGAACACCATATAGTGTCACCAGGTCACTGAATACAGGGAACACCATATAGTGCCACCAGGTCACTGAATACAGGGAACACCATATAGTGTCACCAGGTCACTGAATACAGGGAACACCATATAGTGTCACCAGGTCACTGAATACAGGGAACACCATATAGTGTCACCAGGTCACTGAATACAGGGAACACCATATAGTGTCACCAGGTCACTGAATACAGGGAACACCATATAGTGTCACCAGGTCACTGAATACAGGGAACACCATATAGTGTCACCAGGTCACTGAATACAGGGAACACCATATAGTGTCACCAGGTCACTGAATACAGGGAACACCATATAGTGCCACCAGGTCACTGAATACAGGGAACACCATATAGTGTCACCAGGTCACTGAATACAGGGAACACCATATAGTGTCACCAGGTCACTGAATACAGGGAACACCATATAGTGTCACCAGGTCACTGAATACAGGGAACACCATATAGTGCCACCAGGTCACTGAATACAGGGAACACCATATAGTGCCACCAGGTCACTGAATACAGGGAACACCATATAGTGTCACCAGGTCACTGAATACAGGGAACACCATATAGTGTCACCAGGTCACTGAATACAGGGAACACCATATAGTGCCACCAGGTCACTGAATACAGGGAACACCATATAGTGCCACCAGGTCACTGAATACAGGGAACACCATATAGTGTCACCAGGTCACTGAATACAGGGAACACCATATAGTGTCACCAGGTCACTGAATACAGGGAACACCATATAGTGTCACCAGGTCACTGAATACAGGGAACACCATATAGTGTCCACCAGGTCACTGAATACAGGGAACACCATATAGTGTCACCAGGTCACTGAATACAGGGAACACCATATAGTGCCACCAGGTCACTGAATACAGGGAACACCATATAGTGTCACCAGGTCACTGAATACAGGGAACACCATATAGTGTCACCAGGTCACTGAATACAGGGAACACCATATAGTGTCACCAGGTCACTGAATACAGGGAACACCATATAGTGTCACCAGGTCACTGAATACAGGGAACACCATATAGTCCCGTCTATCACCAGGTCACTGAATACAGGGAACACCATATAGTGCCACCAGGTCACTGAATACAGGGAACACCATATAGTGTCACCAGGTCACTGAATACAGGGAACACCATATAGTGTCACCAGGTCACTGAATACAGGGAACACCATATAGTGTCACCAGGTCACTGAATACAGGGAACACCATATAGTGTCACCAGGTCACTGAATACAGGGAACACCATATAGTGCCACCAGGTCACTGAATACAGGGAACACCATATAGTGTCACCAGGTCACTGAATACAGGGAACACCATATAGTGTCACCAGGTCACTGAATACAGGGAACACCATATAGTGTCACCAGGTCACTGAATACAGGGAACACCATATAGTGCCACCAGGTCACTGAATACAGGGAACACCATATAGTGTCACCAGGTCACTGAATACAGGGAACACCATATAGTGCCACCAGGTCACTGAATACAGGGACACCATATAGTGTCACCAGGTCACTGAATACAGGGAACACCATATAGTGTCACCAGGTCACTGAATACAGGGAACACCATATAGTGTCACCAGGTCACTGAATACAGGGAACACCATATAGTGCCACCAGGTCACTGAATACAGGGAACACCATATAGTGCCACCAGGTCACTGAATACAGGGAACACCATATAGTGTCACCAGGTCACTGAATACAGGGAACACCATATAGTGCCACCAGGTCACTGAATACAGGGAACACCATATAGTGTCACCAGGTCACTGAATACAGGGAACACCATATAGTGTCACCAGGTCACTGAATACAGGGAACACCATATAGTGTCACCAGGTCACTGAATACAGGGAACACCATATAGTGCCACCAGGTCACTGAATACAGGGAACACCATATAGTGTCACCAGGTCACTGAATACAGGGAACACCATATAGTGCCACCAGGTCACTGAATACAGGGAACACCATATAGTGTCACCAGGTCACTGAATACAGGGAACACCATATAGTGTCACCAGGTCACTGAATACAGGGAACACCATATAGTGTCACCAGGTCACTGAATACAGGGAACACCATATACAGGTACTCACCAGGTCACTGAATACAGGGAACACCATATAGTGTCACCAGGTCACTGAATACAGGGAACACCATATAGTGTCACCAGGTCACTGAATACAGGGAACACCATATAGTGTCACCAGGTCACTGAATACAGGGAACACCATATAGTCCACCAGGTCACTGAATACAGGGAACACCATATAGTGTCACCAGGTCACTGAATACAGGGAACACCATATAGTGTCACCAGGTCACTGAATACAGGGAACACCATATAGTGTCACCAGGTCACTGAATACAGGGAACACCATATAGTCCCCCTGATCAGGGAACACCTATAGTCCCAGGTCACTGAATACAGGGAACACCATATAGTGTCACCAGGTCACTGAATACAGGGAACACCATATAGTGCCACCAGGTCACTGAATACAGGGAACACCATATAGTGCCACCAGGTCACTGAATACAGGGAACACCATATAGTGTCACCAGGTCACTGAATACAGGGAACACCATATAGTGCCACCAGGTCACTGAATACAGGGAACACCATATAGTGTCACCAGGTCACTGAATACAGGGAACACCATATAGTGTCACCAGGTCACTGAATACAGGGAACACCATATAGTGTCACCAGGTCACTGAATACAGGGAACACCATATAGTGTCACCAGGTCACTGAATACAGGGAACACCATATAGTGTCACCAGGTCACTGAATACAGGGAACACCATATAGTGCCACCAGGTCACTGAATACAGGGAACACCATATAGTGTCACCAGGTCACTGAATACAGGGAACACCATATAGTGTCACCAGGTCACTGAATACAGGGAACACCATATAGTGTCACCAGGTCACTGAATACAGGGAACACCATATAGTGTCACCAGGTCACTGAATACAGGGAACACCATATAGTGCCACCAGGTCACTGAATACAGGGAACACCATATAGTGTCACCAGGTCACTTGAATACAGGGAACACCATATAGTGTCACCAGGTCACTGAATACAGGGAACACCATATAGTGTCACCAGGTCACTGAATACAGGGAACACCATATAGTGCCACCAGGTCACTGAATACAGGGAACACCATATAGTGTCACCAGGTCACTGAATACAGGGAACACCATATAGTGCCACCAGGTCACTGAATACAGGGAACACCATATAGTGTCACCAGGTCACTGAATACAGGGAACACCATATAGTGCCACCAGGTCACTGAATACAGGGAACACCATATAGTGTCACCAGGTCACTGAATACAGGGAACACCATATAGTGTCACCAGGTCACTGAATACAGGGAACACCATATAGTGCCACCAGGTCACTGAATACAGGGAACACCATATAGTGCCACCAGGTCACTGAATACAGGGAACACCATATAGTGCCACCAGGTCACTGAATACGAAACGGGAGAACACCATATAGTGTCACCAGGTCACTGAATACAGGGAACACCATATAGGACCAGGTCACTGAATACAGGGCACCATATGTGCCACCAGGTCACTGAATACAGGGAACACCATATAGTGTCACCAGGTCACTGAATACAGGGAACACCATATAGTGTCACCAGGTCACTGAATACAGGGAACACCATATAGTGCCACCAGGTCACTGAATACAGGGAACACCATATAGTGCCACCAGGTCACTGAATACAGGGAACACCATATAGTGTCACCAGGTCACTGAATACAGGGAACACCATATAGTGTCACCAGGTCACTGAATACAGGGAACACCATATAGTGTCACCAGGTCACTGAATACAGGGAACACCATATAGTGCCACCAGGTCACTGAATACAGGGAACACCATATAGTGTCACCAGGTCACTGAATACAGGGAACACCATATAGTGTCACCAGGTCACTGAATACAGGGAACACCATATAGTGCCACCAGGTCACTGAATACAGGGAACACCATATAGTGCCACCAGGTCACTGAATACAGGGAACACCATATAGTGTCACCAGGTCACTGAATACAGGGAACACCATATAGTGTCACCAGGTCACTGAATACAGGGAACACCATATAGTGTCACCAGGTCACTGAATACAGGGAACACCATATAGTGTCACCAGGTCACTGATCAGGGACACCATATAGTGCCACCAGGTCACTGAATACAGGGAACACCATATAGTGTCACCAGGTCACTGAATACAGGGAACACCATATAGTGTCACCAGGTCACTGAATACAGGGAACACCATATAGTGTCACCAGGTCACTGAATACAGGGAACACCATATAGTGTCACCAGGTCACTGAATACAGGGAACACCATATAGTGTCACCAGGTCACTGAATACAGGGAACACCATATAGTGTCACCAGGTCACTGAATACAGGGAACACCATATAGTGCCACCAGGTCACTGAATACAGGGAACACCATATAGTGCCACCAGGTCACTGAATACAGGGAACACCATATAGTGCCACCAGGTCACTGAATACAGGGAACACCATATAGTGTCACCAGGTCACTGAATACAGGGAACACCATATAGTGTCACCAGGTCACTGAATACAGGGAACACCATATAGTGTCACCAGGTCACTGAATACAGGGAACACCATATAGTGTCACCAGGTCACTGAATACAGGGAACACCATATAGTGTCACCAGGTCACTGAATACAGGGAACACCATATAGTGCCACCAGGTCACTGAATACAGGGAACACCATATAGTGCCACCAGGTCACTGAATACAGGGAACACCATATAGTGTCACCAGGTCACTGAATACAGGGAACACCATATAGTGTCACCAGGTCACTGAATACAGGGAACACCATATAGTGTCACCAGGTCACTGAATACAGGGAACACCATATAGTGTCACCAGGTCACTGAATACAGGGAACACCATATAGTGTCACCAGGTCACTGAATACAGGGAACACCATATAGTGCCACCAGGTCACTGAATACAGGGAACACCATATAGTGTCACCAGGTCACTGAATACAGGGAACACCATATAGTGTCACCAGGTCACTGAATACAGGGAACACCATATAGTGTCACCAGGTCACTGAATACAGGGAACACCATATAGTGTCACCAGGTCACTGAATACAGGGAACACCATATAGTGCCACCAGGTCACTGAATACAGGGAACACCATATAGTGTCACCAGGTCACTGAATACAGGGAACACCATATAGTGTCACCAGGTCACTGAATACAGGGAACACCATATAGTGTCACCAGGTCACTGAATACAGGGAACACCATATAGTGTCACCAGGTCACTGAATACAGGGAACACCATATAGTGTCACCAGGTCACTGAATACAGGGAACACCATATAGTGCCACCAGGTCACTGAATACAGGGAACACCATATAGTGTCACCAGGTCACTGAATACAGGGAACACCATATAGTGTCACCAGGTCACTGAATACAGGGAACACCATATAGTGTCACCAGGTCACTGAATACAGGGAACACCATATAGTGTCACCAGGTCACTGAATACAGGGAACACCATATAGTGTCACCAGGTCACTGAATACAGGGAACACCATATAGTGTCACCAGGTCACTGAATACAGGGAACACCATATAGTGCCACCAGGTCACTGAATACAGGGAACACCATATAGTGCCACCAGGTCACTGAATACAGGGAACACCATATAGTGTCACCAGGTCACTGAATACAGGGAACACCATATAGTGTCACCAGGTCACTGAATACAGGGAACACCATATAGTGTCACCAGGTCACTGAATACAGGGAACACCATATAGTGTCACCAGGTCACTGAATACAGGGAACACCATATAGTGTCACCAGGTCACTGAATACAGGGAACACCATATAGTGTCACCAGGTCACTGAATACAGGGAACACCATATAGTGTCACCAGGTCACTGAATACAGGGAACACCATATAGTGTCACCAGGTCACTGAATACAGGGAACACCATATAGTGCCACCAGGTCACTGAATACAGGGAACACCATATAGTGTCACCAGGTCACTGAATACAGGGAACACCATATAGTGTCACCAGGTCACTGAATACAGGGAACACCATATAGTGCCACCAGGTCACTGAATACAGGGAACACCATATAGTGTCACCAGGTCACTGAATACAGGGAACACCATATAGTGTCACCAGGTCACTGAATACAGGGAACACCATATAGTGCCACCAGGTCACTGAATACAGGGAACACCATATAGTGTCACCAGGTCACTGAATACAGGGAACACCATATAGTGCCACCAGGTCACTGAATACAGGGAACACCATATAGTGTCACCAGGTCACTGAATACAGGGAACACCATATAGTGTCACCAGGTCACTGAATACAGGGAACACCATATAGTGTCACCAGGTCACTGAATACAGGGAACACCATATAGTGTCACCAGGTCACTGAATACAGGGAACACCATATAGTGTCACCAGGTCACTGAATACAGGGAACACCATATAGTGTCACCAGGTCACTGAATACAGGGAACACCATATAGTGTCACCAGGTCACTGAATACAGGGAACACCATATAGTGTCACCAGGTCACTGACCCTCCCCCTCACTGAATACAGGGAACACCATATAGTGTCACCAGGTCACTGAATACAGGGAACACCATATATGTGCCACCAGGTCACTGAATACAGGGAACACCATATAGTGTCACCAGGTCACTGAATACAGGGAACACCATATAGTGTCACCAGGTCACTGAATACAGGGAACACCATATAGTGTCACCAGGTCACTGAATACAGGGAACACCATATAGTGCCACCAGGTCACTGAATACAGGGAACACCATATAGTGTCACCAGGTCACTGAATACAGGGAACACCATATAGTGTCACCAGGTCACTGAATACAGGGAACACCATATAGTGTCACCAGGTCACTGAATACAGGGAACACCATATAGTGTCACCAGGTCACTGAATACAGGGAACACCATATAGTGTCACCAGGTCACTGAATACAGGGAACACCATATAGTGTCACCAGGTCACTGAATACAGGGAACACCATATAGTGTCACCAGGTCACTGAATACAGGGAACACCATATAGTGCCACCAGGTCACTGAATACAGGGAACACCATATAGTGTCACCAGGTCACTGAATACAGGGAACACCATATAGTGCCACCAGGTCACTGAATACAGGGAACACCATATAGTGTCACCAGGTCACTGAATACAGGGAACACCATATAGTGCCACCAGGTCACTGAATACAGGGAACACCATATAGTGCCACCAGGTCACTGAATACAGGGAACACCATATAGTGTCACCAGGTCACTGAATACAGGGAACACCATATAGTGTCACCAGGTCACTGAATACAGGGAACACCATATAGTGTCACCAGGTCACTGAATACAGGGAACACCATATAGTGTCACCAGGTCACTGAATACAGGGAACACCATATAGTGTCACCAGGTCACTGAATACAGGGAACACCATATAGTGTCACCAGGTCACTGAATACAGGGAACACCATATAGTGTCACCAGGTCACTGAATACAGGGAACACCATATAGTGTCACCAGGTCACTGAATACAGGGAACACCATATAGTGCCACCAGGTCACTGAATACAGGGAACACCATATAGTGTCACCAGGTCACTGAATACAGGGAACACCATATAGTGTCACCAGGTCACTGAATACAGGGAACACCATATAGTGTCACCAGGTCACTGAATACAGGGAACTATCACCATACAGGAACACCATATAGTGCCACCAGGTCACTGAATACAGGGAACACCATATAGTGTCACCAGGTCACTGAATACAGGGACGGGAACACCATATAGTGCCACCAGGTCACTGAATACAGGGAACACCATATAGTGCCACCAGGTCACTGAATACAGGGAACACCATATAGTGTCACCAGGTCACTGAATACAGGGAACACCATATAGTGTCACCAGGTCACTGAATACAGGGAACACCATATAGTGTCACCAGGTCACTGAATACAGGGAACACCATATAGTGCCACCAGGTCACTGAATACAGGGAACACCATATAGTGCCACCATCACTGATACAGGCACCAGGCCCCAGGTCACTGAATACAGGGAACACCATATAGTGTCACCAGGTCACTGAATACAGGGAACACCATATAGTGTCACCAGGTCACTGAATACAGGGAACACCATATAGTGTCACCAGGTCACTGAATACAGGGAACACCATATAGTGTCACCAGGTCACTGAATACAGGGAACACCATATAGTGTCACCAGGTCACTGAATACAGGGAACACCATATAGTGCCACCAGGTCACTGATACAGGGAACACCATATAGTGTCACCAGGTCACTGAATACAGGGAACACCATATAGTGTCACCAGGTCACTGAATACAGGGAACACCATATAGTGTCACCAGGTCACTGAATACAGGGAACACCATATAGTGCCACCAGGTCACTGAATACAGGGAACACCATATAGTGTCACCAGGTCACTGAATACAGGGAACACCATATAGTGCCACCAGGTCACTGAATACAGGGAACACCATATAGTGTCACCAGGTCACTGAATACAGGGAACACCATATAGTGTCACCAGGTCACTGAATACAGGGAACACCATATAGTGCCACCAGGTCACTGAATACAGGGAACACCATATAGTGCCACCAGGTCACTGAATACAGGGAACACCATATAGTGTCACCAGGTCACTGAATACAGGGAACACCATATAGTGTCACCAGGTCACTGAATACAGGGAACACCATATAGTGTCACCAGGTCACTGAATACAGGGAACACCATATAGTGTCACCAGGTCACTGAATACAGGGAACACCATATAGTGCCACCAGGTCACTGAATACAGGGAACACCATATAGTGCCACCAGGTCACTGAATACAGGGAACACCATATAGTGTCACCAGGTCACTGAATACAGGGAACACCATATAGTGTCACCAGGTCACTGAATACAGGGAACACCATATAGTGTCACCAGGTCACTGAATACAGGGAACACCATATAGTGTCACCAGGTCACTGAATACAGGGAACACCATATAGTGCCACCAGGTCACTGAATACAGGGAACACCATATAGTGTCACCAGGTCACTGAATACAGGGAACACCATATAGTGTCACCAGGTCACTGAATACAGGGAACACCATATAGTGTCACCAGGTCACTGAATACAGGGAACACCATATAGTGTCACCAGGTCACTGAATACAGGGAACACCATATAGTGTCACCAGGTCACTGAATACAGGGAACACCATATAGTGCCACCAGGTCACTGAATACAGGGAACACCATATAGTGTCACCAGGTCACTGAATACAGGGAACACCATATAGTGTCACCAGGTCACTGAATACAGGGAACACCATATAGTGCCACCAGGTCACTGAATACAGGGAACACCATATAGTGTCACCAGGTCACTGAATACAGGGAACACCATATAGTGTCACCAGGTCACTGAATACAGGGAACACCATATAGTGTCACCAGGTCACTGAATACAGGGAACACCATATAGTGTCACCAGGTCACTGAATACAGGGAACACCATATAGTGTCACCAGGTCACTGAATACAGGGAACACCATATAGTGTCACCAGGTCACTGAATACAGGGAACACCATATAGTGTCACCAGGTCACTGAATACAGGGAACACCATATAGTGCCACCAGGTCACTGAATACAGGGAACACCATATAGTGTCACCAGGTCACTGAATACAGGGAACACCATATAGTGTCACCAGGTCACTGAATACAGGGAACACCATATAGTGTCACCAGGTCACTGAATACAGGGAACACCATATAGTGCCACCAGGTCACTGAATACAGGGAACACCATATAGTGTCACCAGGTCACTGAATACAGGGAACACCATATAGTGTCACCAGGTCACTGAATACAGGGAACACCATATAGTGCCACCAGGTCACTGAATACAGGGAACACCATATAGTGTCACCAGGTCACTGAATACAGGGAACACCATATAGTGTCACCAGGTCACTGAATACAGGGAACACCATATAGTGTCACCAGGTCACTGAATACAGGGAACACCATATAGTGTCACCAGGTCACTGAATACAGGGAACACCATATAGTGTCACCAGGTCACTGAATACAGGGAACACCATATAGTGTCACCAGGTCACTGAATACAGGGAACACCATATAGTGTCACCAGGTCACTGAATACAGGGAACACCATATAGTGTCACCAGGTCACTGAATACAGGGAACACCATATAGTGCCACCAGGTCACTGAATACAGGGAACACCATATAGTGTCACCAGGTCACTGAATACAGGGAACACCATATAGTGTCACCAGGTCACTGAATACAGGGAACACCATATAGTGTCACCAGGTCACTGAATACAGGGAACACCATATAGTGTCACCAGGTCACTGAATACAGGGAACACCATATAGTGCCACCAGGTCACTGAATACAGGGAACACCATATAGTGTCACCAGGTCACTGAATACAGGGAACACCATATAGTGCCACCAGGTCACTGAATACAGGGAACACCATATAGTGTCACCAGGTCACTGAATACAGGGAACACCATATAGTGTCACCAGGTCACTGAATACAGGGAACACCAATAGTAAGTGCCACCAGGTCACTGAATACAGGGAACACCATATAGTGTCACCAGGTCACTGAATACAGGGAACACCATATAGTGTCACCAGGTCACTGAATACAGGGAACACCATATAGTGCCACCAGGTCACTGAATACAGGGAACACCATATAGTGCCACCAGGTCACTGAATACAGGGAACACCATATAGTGTCACCAGGTCACTGAATACAGGGAACACCATATAGTGTCACCAGGTCACTGAATACAGGGAACACCATATAGTGTCACCAGGTCACTGAATACAGGGAACACCATATAGTGTCACCAGGTCACTGAATACAGGGAACACCATATAGTGTCACCAGGTCACTGAATACAGGGAACACCATATAGTGTCACCAGGTCACTGAATACAGGGAACACCATATAGTGTCACCAGGTCACTGAATACAGGGAACACCATATAGTGTCACCAGGTCACTGAATACAGGGAACACCATATAGTGTCACCAGGTCACTGAATACAGGGAACACCATATAGTGCCACCAGGTCACTGAATACAGGGAACACCATATAGTGCCACCAGGTCACTGAATACAGGGAACACCATATAGTGCCACCAGGTCACTGAATACAGGGAACACCATATAGTGCCACCAGGTCACTGAATACAGGGAACACCATATAGTGTCACCAGGTCACTGAATACAGGGAACACCATATAGTGTCACCAGGTCACTGAATACAGGGAACACCATATAGTGTCACCAGGTCACTGAATACAGGGAACACCATATAGTGTCACCAGGTCACTGAATACAGGGAACACCATATAGTGTCACCAGGTCACTGAATACAGGGAACACCATATAGTGTCACCAGGTCACTGAATACAGGGAACACCATATAGTGCCACCAGGTCACTGAATACAGGGAACACCATATAGTGTCACCAGGTCACTGAATACAGGGAACACCATATAGTGTCACCAGGTCACTGAATACAGGGAACACCATATAGTGTCACCAGGTCACTGAATACAGGGAACACCATATAGTGTCACCAGGTCACTGAATACAGGGAACACCATATAGTGTCACCAGGTCACTGAATACAGGGAACACCATATAGTGTCACCAGGTCACTGAATACAGGGAACACCATATAGTGCCACCAGGTCACTGAATACAGGGAACACCATATAGTGTCACCAGGTCACTGAATACAGGGAACACCATATAGTGCCACCAGGTCACTGAATACAGGGAACACCATATAGTGTCACCTCCCCAGGTCACTGAATACAGGGAACACCATATAGTGTCACCAGGTCACTGAATACAGGGAACACCATATAGTGTCACCAGGTCACTGAATACAGGGAACACCATATAGTGTCACCAGGTCACTGAATACAGGGAACACCATATAGTGCCACCAGGTCACTGAATACAGGGAACACCATATAGTGCCACCAGGTCACTGAATACAGGGAACACCATATAGTGTCACCAGGTCACTGAATACAGGGAACACCATATAGTGTCACCAGGTCACTGAATACAGGGAACACCATATAGTGTCACCAGGTCACTGAATACAGGGAACACCATATAGTGTCACCAGGTCACTGAATACAGGGAACACCATATAGTGTCACCAGGTCACTGAATACAGGGAACACCATATAGTGTCACCAGGTCACTGAATACAGGGAACACCATATAGTGCCACCAGGTCACTGAATACAGGGAACACCATATAGTGTCACCAGGTCACTGAATACAGGGAACACCATATAGTGCCACCAGGTCACTGAATACAGGGAACACCATATAGTGTCACCAGGTCACTGAATACAGGGAACACCATATAGTGTCACCAGGTCACTGAATACAGGGAACACCATATAGTGTCACCAGGTCACTGAATCGCCACCAGGTCACTGAATACAGGGAACACCATATAGTGTCACCAGGTCACTGAATACAGGGAACACCATATAGTGTCACCAGGTCACTGAATACAGGGAACACCATATAGTGTCACCAGGTCACTGAATACAGGGAACACCATATAGTGTCACCAGGTCACTGAATACAGGGAACACCATATAGTGTCACCAGGTCACTGAATACAGGGAACACCATATAGTGTCACCAGGTCACTGAATACAGGGAACACCATATAGTGTCACCAGGTCACTGAATACAGGGAACACCATATAGTGTCACCAGGTCACTGAATACAGGGAACACCATATAGTGTCACCAGGTCACTGAATACAGGGAACACCATATAGTGTCACCAGGTCACTGAATACAGGGAACACCATATAGTGTCACCAGGTCACTGAATACAGGGAACACCATATAGTGTCACCAGGTCACTGAATACAGGGAACACCATATAGTGTCACCAGGTCACTGAATACAGGGAACACCATATAGTGTCACCAGGTCACTGAATACAGGGAACACCATATAGTGTCACCAGGTCACTGAATACAGGGAACACCATATAGTGCCACCAGGTCACTGAATACAGGGAACACCATATAGTGTCACCAGGTCACTGAATACAGGGAACACCATATAGTGTCACCAGGTCACTGAATACAGGGAACACCATATAGTGTCACCAGGTCACTGAATACAGGGAACACCATATAGTGTCACCAGGTCACTGAATACAGGGAACACCATATAGTGCCACCAGGTCACTGAATACAGGGAACACCATATAGTGTCACCAGGTCACTGAATACAGGGAACACCATATAGTGTCACCAGGTCACTGAATACAGGGAACACCATATAGTGTCACCAGGTCACTGAATACAGGGAACACCATATAGTGCCACCAGGTCACTGAATACAGGGAACACCATATAGTGTCACCAGGTCACTGAATACAGGGAACACCATATAGTGTCACCAGGTCACTGAATACAGGGAACACCATATAGTGCCACCAGGTCACTGAATACAGGGAACACCATATAGTGTCACCAGGTCACTGAATACAGGGAACACCATATAGTGTCACCAGGTCACTGAATACAGGGAACACCATATAGTGTCACCAGGTCACTGAATACAGGGAACACCATATAGTGTCACCAGGTCACTGAATACAGGGAACACCATATAGTGTCACCAGGTCACTGAATACAGGGAACACCATATAGTGCCACCAGGTCACTGAATACAGGGAACACCATATAGTGTCACCAGGTCACTGAATACAGGGAACACCATATAGTGTCACCAGGTCACTGAATACAGGGAACACCATATAGTGTCACCAGGTCACTGAATACAGGGAACACCATATAGTGTCACCAGGTCACTGAATACAGGGAACACCATATAGTGTCCGCCCACCATATAGTGCCACCAGGTCACTGAATACAGGGAACACCATATAGTGTCACCAGGTCACTGAATACAGGGAACACCATATAGTGTCACCAGGTCACTGAATACAGGGAACACCATATAGTGTCACCAGGTCACTGAATACAGGGAACACCATATAGTGTCACCAGGTCACTGAATACAGGGAACACCATATAGTGTCACCAGGTCACTGAATACAGGGAACACCATATAGTGCCACCAGGTCACTGAATACAGGGAACACCATATAGTGCCACCAGGTCACTGAATACAGGGAACACCATATAGTGTCACCAGGTCACTGAATACAGGGAACACCATATAGTGTGCCACCAGGTCACTGAATACAGGGAACACCATATATGTGTCACCAGGTCACTGAATACAGGGAACACCATATAGTGTCACCAGGTCACTGAATACAGGGAACACCATATAGTGCCACCAGGTCACTGAATACAGGGAACACCATATAGTGCCACCAGGTCACTGAATACAGGGAACACCATATAGTGTCACCAGGTCACTGAATACAGGGAACACCATATAGTGTCACCAGGTCACTGAATACAGGGAACACCATATAGTGTCACCAGGTCACTGAATACAGGGAACACCATATAGTGTCACCAGGTCACTGAATACAGGGAACACCATATAGTCACCAGGTCACTGATACAGGGACACCATATAGTGTCACCAGGTCACTGAATACAGGGAACACCATATAGTGTCACCAGGTCACTGAATACAGGGAACACCATATAGTGCCACCAGGTCACTGAATACAGGGAACACCATATAGTGCCACCAGGTCACTGAATACAGGGAACACCATATAGTGTCACCAGGTCACTGAATACAGGGAACACCATATAGTGCCACCAGGTCACTGAATACAGGGAACACCATATAGTGTCACCAGGTCACTGAATACAGGGAACACCATATAGTGTCACCAGGTCACTGAATACAGGGAACACCATATAGTGTCACCAGGTCACTGAATACAGGGAACACCATATAGTGTCACCAGGTCACTGAATACAGGGAACACCATATAGTGTCACCAGGTCACTGAATACAGGGAACACCATATAGTGCCACCAGGTCACTGAATACAGGGAACACCATATAGTGCCACCAGGTCACTGAATACAGGGAACACCATATAGTGCCACCAGGTCACTGAATACAGGGAACACCATATAGTGTCACCAGGTCACTGAATACAGGGAACACCATATAGTGTCACCAGGTCACTGAATACAGGGAACACCATATAGTGTCACCAGGTCACTGAATACAGGGAACACCATATAGTGTCACCAGGTCACTGAATACAGGGAACACCATATAGTGTCACCAGGTCACTGAATACAGGGAACACCATATAGTGCCACCAGGTCACTGAATACAGGGAACACCATATAGTGTCACCAGGTCACTGAATACAGGGAACACCATATAGTGTCACCAGGTCACTGAATACAGGGAACACCATATAGTGTCACCAGGTCACTGAATACAGGGAACACCATATAGTGTCACCAGGTCACTGAATACAGGGAACACCATATAGTGCCACCAGGTCACTGAATACAGGGAACACCATATAGTGTCACCAGGTCACTGAATACAGGGAACACCATATAGTGTCACCAGGTCACTGAATACAGGGAACACCATATAGTGTCACCAGGTCACTGAATACAGGGAACACCATATAGTGTCACCAGGTCACTGAATACAGGGAACACCATATAGTGCCACCAGGTCACTGAATACAGGGAACACCATATAGTGTCACCAGGTCACTGAATACAGGGAACACCATATAGTGTCACCAGGTCACTGAATACAGGGAACACCATATAGTGTCACCAGGTCACTGAATACAGGGAACACCATATAGTGTCACCAGGTCACTGAATACAGGGAACACCATATAGTGTCACCAGGTCACTGAATACAGGGAACACCATATAGTGTCACCAGGTCACTGAATACAGGGAACACCATATAGTGTCACCAGGTCACTGAATACAGGGAACACCATATAGTGTCACCAGGTCACTGAATACAGGGAACACCATATAGTGTCACCAGGTCACTGAATACAGGGAACACCATATAGTGTCACCAGGTCACTGAATACAGGGAACACCATATAGTGTCACCAGGTCACTGAATACAGGGAACACCATATAGTGCCACCAGGTCACTGAATACAGGGAACACCATATAGTGTCACCAGGTCACTGAATACAGGGAACACCATATAGTGTCACCAGGTCACTGAATACAGGGAACACCATATAGTGTCACCAGGTCACTGAATACAGGGAACACCATATAGTGTCACCAGGTCACTGAATACAGGGAACACCATATAGTGTCACCAGGTCACTGAATACAGGGAACACCATATAGTGCCACCAGGTCACTGAATACAGGGAACACCATATAGTGTCACCAGGTCACTGAATACAGGGAACACCATATAGTGTCACCAGGTCACTGAATACAGGGAACACCATATAGTGTCACCAGGTCACTGAATACAGGGAACACCATATAGTGTCACCAGGTCACTGAATACAGGGAACACCATATAGTGTCACCAGGTCACTGAATACAGGGAACACCATATAGTGTCACCAGGTCACTGAATACAGGGAACACCATATAGTGTCACCAGGTCACTGAATACAGGGAACACCATATAGTGCCACCAGGTCACTGAATACAGGGAACACCATATAGTGTCACCAGGTCACTGAATACAGGGAACACCATATAGTGTCACCAGGTCACTGAATACAGGGAACACCATATAGTGCCACCAGGTCACTGAATACAGGGAACACCATATAGTGTCACCAGGTCACTGAATACAGGGAACACCATATAGTGTCACCAGGTCACTGAATACAGGGAACACCATATAGTGTCACCAGGTCACTGAATACAGGGAACACCATATAGTGTCACCAGGTCACTGAATACAGGGAACACCATATAGTGCCACCAGGTCACTGAATACAGGGAACACCATATAGTGTCACCAGGTCACTGAATACAGGGAACACCATATAGTGTCACCAGGTCACTGAATACAGGGAACACCATATAGTGTCACCAGGTCACTGAATACAGGGAACACCATATAGTGTCACCAGGTCACTGAATACAGGGAACACCATATAGTGTCACCAGGTCACTGAATACAGGGAACACCTATAGTCCCGCCTGAATACAGGGAACACCATATAGTGCCACCAGGTCACTGAATACAGGGAACACCATATAGTGTCACCAGGTCACTGAATACAGGGAACACCATATAGTGCCACCAGGTCACTGAATACAGGGAACACCATATAGTGTCACCAGGTCACTGAATACAGGGAACACCATATAGTGTCACCAGGTCACTGAATACAGGGAACACCATATAGTGTCACCAGGTCACTGAATACAGGGAACACCATATAGTGCCACCAGGTCACTGAATACAGGGAACACCATATAGTGTCACCAGGTCACTGAATACAGGGAACACCATATAGTGTCACCAGGTCACTGAATACAGGGAACACCATATAGTGTCACCAGGTCACTGAATACAGGGAACACCATATAGTGTCACCAGGTCACTGAATACAGGGAACACCATATAGTTGCCACCAGGTCACTGAATACAGGGAACACCATATAGTGTAGTGCCACCAGGTCACTGAATACAGGGAACACCATATAGTGTCACCAGGTCACTGAATACAGGGAACACCATATAGTGTCACCAGGTCACTGAATACAGGGAACACCATATAGTGTCACCAGGTCACTGAATACAGGGAACACCATATAGTGTCACCAGGTCACTGAATACAGGGAACACCATATAGTGCCACCAGGTCACTGAATCAGGGAACACCATATAGTGTCACCAGGTCACTGAATACAGGGAACACCATATAGTGCCACCAGGTCACTGAATACAGGGAACACCATATAGTGTCACCAGGTCACTGAATACAGGGAACACCATATAGTGTCACCAGGTCACTGAATACAGGGAACACCATATAGTGTCACCAGGTCACTGAATACAGGGAACACCATATAGTGTCACCAGGTCACTGAATACAGGGAACACCATATAGTGTCACCAGGTCACTGAATACAGGGAACACCATATAGTGCCACCAGGTCACTGAATACAGGGAACACCATATAGTGCCACCAGGTCACTGAATACAGGGAACACCATATAGCACCAGCACTGAATACAGGGAACACCATATAGTGTCCACCAGGTCACTGAATACAGGGAACACCATATAGTGTCACCAGGTCACTGAATACAGGGAACACCATATAGTGTCACCAGGTCACTGAATACAGGGAACACCATATAGTGTCACCAGGTCACTGAATACAGGGAACACCATATAGTGCCACCAGGTCACTGAATACAGGGAACACCATATAGTGTCACCAGGTCACTGAATACAGGGAACACCATATAGTGTCACCAGGTCACTGAATACAGGGAACACCATATAGTGTCACCAGGTCACTGAATACAGGGAACACCATATAGTGTCACCAGGTCACTGAATACAGGGAACACCATATAGTGTCACCAGGTCACTGAATACAGGGAACACCATATAGTGTCACCAGGTCACTGAATACAGGGAACACCATATAGTGCCACCAGGTCACTGAATACAGGGAACACCATATAGTGTCACCAGGTCACTGAATACAGGGAACACCATATAGTGCCACCAGGTCACTGAATACAGGGAACACCATATAGTGTCACCAGGTCACTGAATACAGGGAACACCATATAGTGTCACCAGGTCACTGAATACAGGGAACACCATATAGTGTCACCATCACGTCGGGCCCATGCACCAGGTCACTGAATACAGGGAACACCATATAGTGTCACCAGGTCACTGAATACAGGGAACACCATATAGTGTCACCAGGTCACTGAATACAGGGAACACCATATAGTGTCACCAGGTCACTGAATACAGGGAACACCATATAGTGTCACCAGGTCACTGAATACAGGGAACACCATATAGTGTCACCAGGTCACTGAATACAGGGAACACCATATAGTGTCACCAGGTCACTGAATACAGGGAACACCATATAGTGCCACCAGGTCACTGAATACAGGGAACACCATATAGTGCCACCAGGTCACTGAATACAGGGAACACCATATAGTGTCACCAGGTCACTGAATACAGGGAACACCATATAGTGCCACCAGGTCACTGAATACAGGGAACACCATATAGTGTCACCAGGTCACTGAATACAGGGAACACCATATAGTGTCACCAGGTCACTGAATACAGGGAACACCATATAGTGTCACCAGGTCACTGAATACAGGGAACACCATATAGTGCCACCAGGTCACTGAATACAGGGAACACCATATAGTGTCACCAGGTCACTGAATACAGGGAACACCATATAGTGTCACCAGGTCACTGAATACAGGGAACACCATATAGTGTCACCAGGTCACTGAATACAGGGAACACCATATAGTGTCACCAGGTCACTGAATACAGGGAACACCATATAGTGTCACCAGGTCACTGAATACAGGGAACACCATATAGTGTCACCAGGTCACTGAATACAGGGAACACCATATAGTGTCACCAGGTCACTGAATACAGGGAACACCATATAGTGTCCACCAGGTCACTGAATACAGGGAACACCATATAGTGTCACCAGGTCACTGAATACAGGGAACACCATATAGTGTCACCAGGTCACTGAATACAGGGAACACCATATAGTGTCACCAGGTCACTGAATACAGGGAACACCATATAGTGCCACCAGGTCACTGAATACAGGGAACACCATATAGTGTCACCAGGTCACTGAATACAGGGAACACCATATAGTGTCACCAGGTCACTGAATACAGGGAACACCATATAGTGTCACCAGGTCACTGAATACAGGGAACACCATATAGTGTCACCAGGTCACTGAATACAGGGAACACCATATAGTGTCACCAGGTCACTGAATACAGGGAACACCATATAGTGTCACCAGGTCACTGAATACAGGGAACACCATATAGTGTCACCAGGTCACTGAATACAGGGAACACCATATAGTGTCACCAGGTCACTGAATACAGGGAACACCATATAGTGTCACCAGGTCACTGAATACAGGGAACACCATATAGTGTCACCAGGTCACTGAATACAGGGAACACCATATAGTGTCACCAGGTCACTGAATACAGGGAACACCATATAGTGTCACCAGGTCACTGAATACAGGGAACACCATATAGTGTCACCAGGTCACTGAATACAGGGAACACCATATAGTGCCACCAGGTCACTGAATACAGGGAACACCATATAGTGTCACCAGGTCACTGAATACAGGGAACACCATATAGTGTCACCAGGTCACTGAATACAGGGAACACCATATAGTGTCACCAGGTCACTGAATACAGGGAACACCATATAGTGTCACCAGGTCACTGAATACAGGGAACACCATATAGTGCCACCAGGTCACTGAATACAGGGAACACCATATAGTGCCACCAGGTCACTGAATACAGGGAACACCATATAGTGCCACCAGGTCACTGAATACAGGGAACACCATATAGTGTCACCAGGTCACTGAATACAGGGAACACCATATAGTGTCACCAGGTCACTGAATACAGGGAACACCATATAGTGTCACCAGGTCACTGAATACAGGGAACACCATATAGTGTCACCAGGTCACTGAATACAGGGAACACCATATAGTGTCACCAGGTCACTGAATACAGGGAACACCATATAGTGCCACCAGGTCACTGAATACAGGGAACACCATATAGTGCCACCAGGTCACTGAATACAGGGAACACCATATAGTGTCACCAGGTCACTGAATACAGGGAACACCATATAGTGTCACCAGGTCACTGAATACAGGGAACACCATATAGTGTCACCAGGTCACTGAATACAGGGAACACCATATAGTGTCACCAGGTCACTGAATACAGGGAACACCATATAGTGTCACCAGGTCACTGAATACAGGGAACACCATATAGTGTCACCAGGTCACTGAATACAGGGAACACCATATAGTGCCACCAGGTCACTGATACAGGGCACCATATAGTGCCACCAGGTCACTGAATACAGGGAACACCATATAGTGTCACCAGGTCACTGAATACAGGGAACACCATATAGTGTCACCAGGTCACTGAATACAGGGAACACCATATAGTGTCACCAGGTCACTGAATACAGGGAACACCATATAGTGTCACCAGGTCACTGAATACAGGGAACACCATATAGTGTCACCAGGTCACTGAATACAGGGAACACCATATAGTGTCACCAGGTCACTGAATACAGGGAACACCATATAGTGTCACCAGGTCACTGAATACAGGGAACACCATATAGTGTCACCAGGTCACTGAATACAGGGAACACCATATAGTGTCACCAGGTCACTGAATACAGGGAACACCATATAGTGTCACCAGGTCACTGAATACAGGGAACACCATATAGTGCCACCAGGTCACTGAATACAGGGAACACCATATAGTGTCACCAGGTCACTGAATACAGGGAACACCATATAGTGCCACCAGGTCACTGAATACAGGGAACACCATATAGTGCCACCAGGTCACGTCGGGCCCATATAGTGCCACCAGGTCACTGAATACAGGGAACACCATATAGTGTCACCAGGTCACTGAATACAGGGAACACCATATAGTGTCACCAGGTCACTGAATACAGGGAACACCATATAGTGTCACCAGGTCACTGAATACAGGGAACACCATATAGTGTCACCAGGTCACTGAATACAGGGAACACCATATAGTGTCACCAGGTCACTGAATACAGGGAACACCATATAGTGTCACCAGGTCACTGAATACAGGGAACACCATATAGTGTCACCAGGTCACTGAATACAGGGAACACCATATAGTGTCACCAGGTCACTGAATACAGGGAACACCATATAGTGTCACCAGGTCACTGAATACAGGGAACACCATATAGTGTCACCAGGTCACTGAATACAGGGAACACCATATAGTGTCACCAGGTCACTGAATACAGGGAACACCATATAGTGTCACCAGGTCACTGAATACAGGGAACACCATATAGTGTCACCAGGTCACTGAATACAGGGAACACCATATAGTGTCACCAGGTCACTGAATACAGGGAACACCATATAGTGCCACCAGGTCACTGAATACAGGGAACACCATATAGTGTCACCAGGTCACTGAATACAGGGAACACCATATAGTGTCACCAGGTCACTGAATACAGGGAACACCATATAGTGTCACCAGGTCACTGAATACAGGGAACACCATATAGTGCCACCAGGTCACTGAATACAGGGAACACCATATAGTGCCACCAGGTCACTGAATACAGGGAACACCATATAGTGCCACCAGGTCACTGAATACAGGGAACACCATATAGTGTCACCAGGTCACTGAATACAGGGAACACCATATAGTGCCACCAGGTCACTGAATACAGGGAACACCATATAGTGTCACCAGGTCACTGAATACAGGGAACACCATATAGTGTCACCAGGTCACTGAATACAGGGAACACCATATAGTGCCACCAGGTCACTGAATACAGGGAACACCATATAGTGTCACCAGGTCACTGAATACAGGGAACACCATATAGTGCCACCAGGTCACTGAATACAGGGAACACCATATAGTGTCCACCAGGTCACTGAATACAGGGAACACCATATAGTGTCACCAGGTCACTGAATACAGGGAACACCATATAGTGTCACCAGGTCACTGAATACAGGGAACACCATATAGTGTCACCAGGTCACTGAATACAGGGAACACCATATAGTGTCACCAGGTCACTGAATACAGGGAACACCATATAGTGTCACCAGGTCACTGAATACAGGGAACACCATATAGTGTCACCAGGTCACTGAATACAGGGAACACCATATAGTGTCACCAGGTCACTGAATACAGGGAACACCATATAGTGTCACCAGGTCACTGAATACAGGGAACACCATATAGTGTCACCAGGTCACTGAATACAGGGAACACCATATAGTGCCACCAGGTCACTGAATACAGGGAACACCATATAGTGTCACCAGGTCACTGAATACAGGGAACACCATATAGTGTCACCAGGTCACTGAATACAGGGAACACCATATAGTGTCACCAGGTCACTGAATACAGGGAACACCATATAGTGTCACCAGGTCACTGAATACAGGGAACACCATATAGTGTCACCAGGTCACTGAATACAGGGAACACCATATAGTGCCACCAGGTCACTGAATACAGGGAACACCATATAGTGTCACCAGGTCACTGAATACAGGGAACACCATATAGTGTCACCAGGTCACTGAATACAGGGAACACCATATAGTGTCACCAGGTCACTGAATACAGGGAACACCATATAGTGTCACCAGGTCACTGAATACAGGGAACACCATATAGTGCCACCAGGTCACTGAATACAGGGAACACCATATAGTGTCACCAGGTCACTGAATACAGGGAACACCATATAGTGTCACCAGGTCACTGAATACAGGGAACACCATATAGTGTCACCAGGTCACTGAATACAGGGAACACCATATAGTGCCACCAGGTCACTGAATACAGGGAACACCATATAGTGCCACCAGGTCACTGAATACAGGGAACACCATATAGTGTCACCAGGTCACTGAATACAGGGAACACCATATAGTGTCACCAGGTCACTGAATACAGGGAACACCATATAGTGTCACCAGGTCACTGAATACAGGGAACACCATATAGTGTCACCAGGTCACTGAATACAGGGAACACCATATAGTGTCACCAGGTCACTGAATACAGGGAACACCATATAGTGTACCAGGTCACCAGGTCACTGAATACAGGGAACACCATATAGTGTCACCAGGTCACTGAATACAGGGAACACCATATAGTGTCACCAGGTCACTGAATACAGGGAACACCATATAGTGCCACCAGGTCACTGAATACAGGGAACACCATATAGTGCCACCAGGTCACTGAATACAGGGAACACCATATAGTGTCACCAGGTCACTGAATACAGGGAACACCATATAGTGCCACCAGGTCACTGAATACAGGGAACACCATATAGTGTCACCAGGTCACTGAATACAGGGAACACCATATAGTGTCACCAGGTCACTGAATACAGGGAACACCATATAGTGTCACCAGGTCACTGAATACAGGGAACACCATATAGTGCCACCAGGTCACTGAATACAGGGAACACCATATAGTGCCACCAGGTCACTGAATACAGGGAACACCATATAGTGTCACCAGGTCACTGAATACAGGGAACACCATATAGTGTCACCAGGTCACTGAATACAGGGAACACCATATAGTGTCACCAGGTCACTGAATACAGGGAACACCATATAGTGTCACCAGGTCACTGAATACAGGGAACACCATATAGTGTCACCAGGTCACTGAATACAGGGAACACCATATAGTGCCACCAGGTCACTGAATACAGGGAACACCATATAGTGCCACCAGGTCACTGAATACAGGGAACACCATATAGTGCCACCAGGTCACTGAATACAGGGAACACCATATAGTGCCACCAGGTCACTGAATACAGGGAACACCATATAGTGTCACCAGGTCACTGAATACAGGGAACACCATATAGTGCCACCAGGTCACTGAATACAGGGAACACCATATAGTGTCACCAGGTCACTGAATACAGGGAACACCATATAGTGTCACCAGGTCACTGAATACAGGGAACACCATATAGTGTCACCAGGTCACTGAATACAGGGAACACCATATAGTGTCACCAGGTCACTGAATACAGGGAACACCATATAGTGTCACCAGGTCACTGAATACAGGGAACACCATATAGTGTCACCAGGTCACTGAATACAGGGAACACCATATAGTGCCACCAGGTCACTGAATACAGGGAACACCATATAGTGTCACCAGGTCACTGAATACAGGGAACACCATATAGTGTCACCAGGTCACTGAATACAGGGAACACCATATAGTGTCACCAGGTCACTGAATACAGGGAACACCATATAGTGTCACCAGGTCACTGAATACAGGGAACACCATATAGTGTCACCAGGTCACTGAATACAGGGAACACCATATAGTGTCACCAGGTCACTGAATACAGGGAACACCATATAGTGTCACCAGGTCACTGAATACAGGGAACACCATATAGTGTCACCAGGTCACTGAATACAGGGAACACCATATAGTGTCACCAGGTCACTGAATACAGGGAACACCATATAGTGTCACCAGGTCACTGAATACAGGGAACACCATATAGTGTCACCAGGTCACTGAATACAGGGAACACCATATAGTGCCACCAGGTCACTGAATACAGGGAACACCATATAGTGTCACCAGGTCACTGAATACAGGGAACACCATATAGTGTCACCAGGTCACTGAATACAGGGAACACCATATAGTGTCACCAGGTCACTGAATACAGGGAACACCATATAGTGCCACCAGGTCACTGAATACAGGGAACACCATATAGTGTCACCAGGTCACTGAATACAGGGAACACCATATAGTGTCACCAGGTCACTGAATACAGGGAACACCATATAGTGTCACCAGGTCACTGAATACAGGGAACACCATATAGTGTCACCAGGTCACTGAATACAGGGAACACCATATAGTGTCACCAGGTCACTGAATACAGGGAACACCATATAGTGTCACCAGGTCACTGAATACAGGGAACACCATATAGTGTCACCAGGTCACTGAATACAGGGAACACCATATAGTGCCACCAGGTCACTGAATACAGGGAACACCATATAGTGTCACCAGGTCACTGAATACAGGGAACACCATATAGTGTCACCAGGTCACTGAATACAGGGAACACCATATAGTGTCACCAGGTCACTGAATACAGGGAACACCATATAGTGTCACCAGGTCACTGAATACAGGGAACACCATATAGTGCCACCAGGTCACTGAATACAGGGAACACCATATAGTGTCACCAGGTCACTGAATACAGGGAAACCTATGTCACCAGGTCACGACAGGAACACCATATAGTGTCACCAGGTCACTGAATACAGGGAACACCATATAGTGTCACCAGGTCACTGAATACAGGGAACACCATATAGTGTCACCAGGTCACTGAATACAGGGAACACCATATAGTGCCACCAGGTCACTGAATACAGGGAACACCATATAGTGTCACCAGGTCACTGAATACAGGGAACACCATATAGTGTCACCAGGTCACTGAATACAGGGAACACCATATAGTGTCACCAGGTCACTGAATACAGGGAACACCATATAGTGTCACCAGGTCACTGAATACAGGGAACACCATATAGTGCCACCAGGTCACTGAATACAGGGAACACCATATAGTGCCACCAGGTCACTGAATACAGGGAACACCATATAGTGTCACCAGGTCACTGAATACAGGGAACACCATATAGTGTCACCAGGTCACTGAATACAGGGAACACCATATAGTGTCACCAGGTCACTGAATACAGGGAACACCATATAGTGTCACCAGGTCACTGAATACAGGGAACACCATATAGTGTCACCAGGTCACTGAATACAGGGAACACCATATAGTGCCACCAGGTCACTGAATACAGGCCCTTGCCCCCAGGTCACTGAATACAGGGAACACCATATAGTGTCACCAGGTCACTGAATACAGGGAACACCATATAGTGTCACCAGGTCACTGAATACAGGGAACACCATATAGTGCCACCAGGTCACTGAATACAGGGAACACCATATAGTGTCACCAGGTCACTGAATACAGGGAACACCATATAGTGTCACCAGGTCACTGAATACAGGGAACACCATATAGTGTCACCAGGTCACTGAATACAGGGAACACCATATAGTGTCACCAGGTCACTGAATACAGGGAACACCATATAGTGTCACCAGGTCACTGAATACAGGGAACACCATATAGTGTCACCAGGTCACTGAATACAGGGAACACCATATAGTGCCACCAGGTCACTGAATACAGGGAACACCATATAGTGTCACCAGGTCACTGAATACAGGGAACACCATATAGTGTCACCAGGTCACTGAATACAGGGAACACCATATAGTGCCACCAGGTCACTGAATACAGGGAACACCATATAGTGCCACCAGGTCACTGAATACAGGGAACACCATATAGTGCCACCAGGTCACTGAATACAGGGAACACCATATAGTGCCACCAGGTCACTGAATACAGGGAACACCATATAGTGCCACCAGGTCACTGAATACAGGGAACACCATATAGTGTCACCAGGTCACTGAATACAGGGAACACCATATAGTGTCACCAGGTCACTGAATACAGGGAACACCATATAGTGTCACCAGGTCACTGAATACAGGGAACACCATATAGTGCCACCAGGTCACTGAATACAGGGAACACCATATAGTGCCACCAGGTCACTGAATACAGGGAACACCATATAGTGTCACCAGGTCACTGAATACAGGGAACACCATATAGTGTCACCAGGTCACTGAATACAGGGAACACCATATAGTGTCACCAGGTCACTGAATACAGGGAACACCATATAGTGTCACCAGGTCACTGAATACAGGGAACACCATATAGTGTCACCAGGTCACTGAATACAGGGAACACCATATAGTGCCACCAGGTCACTGAATACAGGGAACACCATATAGTGCCACCAGGTCACTGAATACAGGGAACACCATATAGTGCCACCAGGTCACTGAATACAGGGAACACCATATAGTGCCACCAGGTCACTGAATACAGGGAACACCATATAGTGTCACCAGGTCACTGAATACAGGGAACACCATATAGTGCCACCAGGTCACTGAATACAGGGAACACCATATAGTGTCACCAGGTCACTGAATACAGGGAACACCATATAGTGTCACCAGGTCACTGAATACAGGGAACACCATATAGTGCCACCAGGTCACTGAATACAGGGAACACCATATAGTGTCACCAGGTCACTGAATACAGGGAACACCATATAGTGTCACCAGGTCACTGAATACAGGGAACACCATATAGTGTCACCAGGTCACTGAATACAGGGAACACCATATAGTGCCACCAGGTCACTGAATACAGGGAACACCATATAGTGCCACCAGGTCACTGAATACAGGGAACACCATATAGTGCCACCAGGTCACTGAATACAGGGAACACCATATAGTGTCACCAGGTCACTGAATACAGGGAACACCATATAGTGCCACCAGGTCACTGAATACAGGGAACACCATATAGTGTCACCAGGTCACTGAATACAGGGAACACCATATAGTGTCACCAGGTCACTGAATACAGGGAACACCATATAGTGCCACCAGGTCACTGAATACAGGGAACACCATATAGTGTCACCAGGTCACTGAATACAGGGAACACCATATAGTGTCACCAGGTCACTGAATACAGGGAACACCATATAGTGTCACCAGGTCACTGAATACAGGGAACACCATATAGTGTCACCAGGTCACTGAATACAGGGAACACCATATAGTGTCACCAGGTCACTGAATACAGGGAACACCATATAGTGTCACCAGGTCACTGAATACAGGGAACACCATATAGTGTCACCAGGTCACTGAATACAGGGAACACCATATAGTGTCACCAGGTCACTGAATACAGGGAACACCATATAGTGTCACCAGGTCACTGAATACAGGGAACACCATATAGTGTCACCAGGTCACTGAATACAGGGAACACCATATAGTGTCACCAGGTCACTGAATACAGGGAACACCATATAGTGCCACCAGGTCACTGAATACAGGGAACACCATATAGTGTCCACCAGGTCACTGAATACAGGGAACACCATATAGTGTCACCAGGTCACTGAATACAGGGAACACCATATAGTGTCACCAGGTCACTGAATACAGGGAACACCATATAGTGCCACCAGGTCACTGAATACAGGGAACACCATATAGTGTCACCAGGTCACTGAATACAGGGAACACCATATAGTGTCACCAGGTCACTGAATACAGGGAACACCATATAGTGTCACCAGGTCACTGAATACAGGGAACACCATATAGTGTCACCAGGTCACTGAATACAGGGAACACCATATAGTGTCACCAGGTCACTGAATACAGGGAACACCATATAGTGTCACCAGGTCACTGAATACAGGGAACACCATATAGTGCCACCAGGTCACTGAATACAGGGAACACCATATAGTGTCACCAGGTCACTGAATACAGGGAACACCATATATTGTCACCAGGTCACTGAATACAGGGAACACCATATAGTGCCACCAGGTCACTGAATACAGGGAACACCATATAGTGCCACCAGGTCACTGAATACAGGGAACACCATATAGTGCCACCAGGTCACTGAATACAGGGAACACCATATAGTGTCACCAGGTCACTGAATACAGGGAACACCATATAGTGCCACCAGGTCACTGAATACATGAAACACCATATAGTGTCACCAGGTCACTGAATACAGGGAACACCATATAGTGTCACCAGGTCACTGAATACAGGGAACACCATATAGTGCCACCAGGTCACTGAATACAGGGAACACCATATAGTGTCACCAGGTCACTGAATACAGGGAACACCATATAGTGTCACCAGGTCACTGAATACAGGGAACACCATATAGTGTCACCAGGTCACTGAATACAGGGAACACCATATAGTGTCACCAGGTCACTGAATACAGGGAACACCATATAGTGTCACCAGGTCACTGAATACAGGGAACACCATATAGTGTCACCAGGTCACTGAATACAGGGAACACCATATAGTGTCACCAGGTCACTGAATACAGGGAACACCATATAGTGTCACCAGGTCACTGACTACAGGGAACATCATATAGTGTCACCAGGTCACTGAATACAGGGAACACCATATAGTGTCACCAGGTCACTGAATACAGGGAACACCATATAGTGTCACCAGGTCACTGACTACAGGGAACACCATATAGTGTCACCAGGTCACTGACTACAGGGAACACCATATAGTGCCACCAGGTCACTGAATACAGGGAACACCATATAGTGTCACCAGGTCACTGAATACAGGGAACACCATATAGTGTCACCAGGTCACTGAATACAGGGAACACCATATAGTGTCACCAGGTCACTAAATACAGGGAACACCATATAGTGTCACCAGGTCACTGAATACAGGGAACACCATATAGTGTCACCAGGTCACTGAATACAGGGAACACCATATAGTGCGAAAAGGTCACTGAATACAGGGAACACCATATAGTGCCACAAGGTCACTGAATACAGGGAACACCATATAGTGCCGCCAAGTCACTGAATAAAGAGTACATCATATAGTGCCACCAGGTCACTGAATACAGGAAGAAAAAGTACCTTGCTAGCTCTTCCCAGAGGGGTCAGATAAATTTCTGTTTGTTTTTTTTAATTTCTATTTGCACATAGGGGAGCATTATTACTATATATAGACACTTATGGGAGTATTACTACTGTATGGCCCACACAGGGGAAAATTATTACTATATGAGGCACGGAGGGGAGCATTATTACTGTATGGGATCATAATTACTATTTGGGGGAACATAGGGGAGCCTTATTATGGGGGCGGCCATCTTGTCTGAGCTTCTCCTCTGCTCTGTTAACAGCATGATGATATCCTTTATAGCAGTTTCATGGCCATAGGCAGCAATAGTCTGGAACCGACTCATTGAAATCTATTATCAGTAGTGGATGCAACGAAGGACCAGTGGTGTTATCTATAGAGGTGTTATCTTCTATTGCAATCCTGTCTGTGATGTGAATGAGGAGACTTCCGCAAAAGAAAACCCCTACTAAATTGAGAAATGTCATAACATAAAAACGTGGTTTAAAAAATAGGTCATTTTTTGGTGACACTTTCCATGTAAAGGAGATGTATGTAAAATTGCTGCCTAGATGGAAGTTAATGCTCAGTATTGTCTCCTCTGGTGGGGCCAAGGAACCTCACACTGGTTATCCTCATACGGTAGCTCCTTAGCAGTAATCTAGTGACTGCCCATAGTGCCACTTGCTTATTACCTTGGTAGACACACATGACTATGGTGTAGCGTTGGCTACCCCTGTACCACAGGTCAGAGCTTTAGCGTCTACCCTGTATCCTACACACAGTGATCTGTACAGTAACGCAGAGCAGGTAACAGATGGTCTCCGTCATGATGTCAGGAAGTATACAGTATTCTGCTTTGCTGCCTAGATGTGGCAATCATCCAACCTCTGAAAATAGAAAGCGCAGAGACACCTTTGTGGCATTGAGATAGATTGTGAGAAAGAGGAAGCAAAACAATATTTTCAGGCGCTCAGATAAACCTGGCGGTGACGGACGTTTACACTTTATGATGTCTCATTGCTTCTGTCTTATATTACAAGGCTCATACTCATTTTTTTTTTCTAGAGCTGCTCAAAATAATGGGTTTGGACGTGGGATAGAAATCTTATGTGACCAATACACAAGTTACATAACTCAGGAATAATAAAAAAAAAAATCTCAGCAATTGAGTTGAGGAATCACTTTGGAATACTGTAGAGAAATTAACGGATTCAGGATACAGGATTCCAGATTACAGGGATGTCATAAAGGAGGGGACCCCAGGTCTTGAAGACTTGTGTTCTATCTAGGGTTAGAATTCATACCACAGTGGTATAGACTGGAATCTGATCTGGGAACTGAATTGATTTTAATAGTTTGGTCTGGGGTCTGTATTAGTTTAGGACAGTGATGGCCAAGCTATGACACGTGTCAAAGGTGACACGCCAAGACATTTTGGGTGACACGCATTAGCAGCTACATATTGTGTTATTGCAATAAGCAGCTGACGATACTTTATACTCACCTGTCCACGCTCCTGTCCTGGCCGTCCTCCGCTGCCTCCTCTAGGCGGCGCTACACTGATGTCACGACGCTGAAGAACTTTGAGACGCTACATACAGCATCCCAGCCTTCTTTAGCATCAGCAACAGCACACCCTGGAGGCTGCAGCAGAGGGCGGCCAGGACTGGAGCATTGACAGGTGAGTAAAAAAAGGGGTCAAAAACTGTGTGAGGGTCATAAATAGGAGGATAATATGCTGTTTGGGGAGGTAAAAGAAAAGGGGGGTGCATATATTGTGGGGGGGGGCAAAAAAGGGGATCATATACCGTGTGATTGGCCAGAAATACATATAATACAAATACATATATCAAAAATATAACTCTTTTTTTACTAGCGCTACAAATATCACAAAATTATGGATATTTCTAGATGTGACACACCACCCGAGTTAAGCTAGGTTTTTACGAATTTTGACACACCAAGCTGAAAAGGTTAGCCATCACTGGTTTAGGGGGTCTGTATTAGTTTAGGGGTCTGGTCTGGGGTCTGTATTAGTTTAGGGGTCTGGTCTGGGGTCTGTATTAGTTTAGGGGTCTGGTCTGGGGTCTGTATTAGTTTAGGGGTCTGGTCTGGGGTCTGTATTAGTTTAGGGGGTCTGGTCTGGGGTCTGTATTAGTTTAGGAGTCTGGTCTGGGGTCTGTATTAGTTTAGGGGTCTGGTCTGGGGTCTGTATTAGTTTAGGGGTCTGGTCTGGGGTTTGCATTAGTTTAGGGGTCTGGTCTGGGGTCTGTATTAGTTTAGAGGTCTGGTCCTGGGGGTCTGTATTAGTTTAGGGGTCTGGGGGTCTGTATTAGTTTAGGGGTCTGGTCTGGGGTCTGTATTAGTTTAGGTGTTTGGTCTGGGGTCTGTATTAGTTTAGGGGTCTGGGGGTCTGTATTAGTTTAGGGGTCTGTTCTGGGGTCTGTATTAGTTTAGGGGTCTGGGGGTCTGTATTAGTTTAGGGGTCTGTTCTGGGGTCTGTATTAGTTTAGAGGTCTGGTCTGGGGTCTGTATTAGTTTAGGGGTCTGGTCTGGGGTATGTATTAGTTTAGGGGTCTGGTCTGGGGTCTGTATTAGTTTAGGGGTCTGGTCTGGGGTCTGTATTAGTTTAGGGGTCTGGTCTGGGGTCTGTATTAGTCTAGGGGTCTGGTCTGGAGTCTATATTAGTTTAGGGGTCTGGTCTGGGGTCCGTATTAGTTTAGGGGTCTGGTCTGGAGTCTATATTAGTTTAGGGGTCTGGTCTGGGGTCTGTATTAGTTTAGGAGGTCTGGTCTGGGGTCTGTATTAGTTTAGGAGGTCTGGTCTGGGGTTTTTATTAGTTTAGAGGTCTGGGCTGCGGTCTGTATTAGTTTAGGGGTCTGGTCTGGGGTCTGTATTAGTTTAGAGGTCTGTTCTGGGCTCTGTATTAGTTTAGAGGTCTGGTCTGGGGTCTGTATTAGTTTAGGGGTCTGGTCTGGGGTCTGTATTAGTTTAGGGGGTCTGGTCTGGGGTCTGTATTAGTTTAGAAGGTCTGGTCTGGGGTCTGTATTAGTTTAGGGGCTTTGGTCTGGGGTCTGTATTAGTTTAGGGGTCTGGTCTGGGGTCTGTATTAGTTTAGAAGGTCTGGTCTGGGGTCTGTATTAGTTTAGAGGTCTGGTCCTGGGGATCTGTGTTAGTTTAGGGGTCTGGGGTCTGTATTAGTTTAGGGGGTCTGGTCTGGGGTCTGTATTAGTTTAGGGGTCTGGTCTGGGGTCTGTATTAGTTTAGGGGTCTGGTCTGGGGTCTGTATTAGTTTAGGAGTCTGGGGGTCTGTATTAGTTTAGGGGTCTGGTCTGGGGTCTGTATTAGTTTAGGGGTCTGGTCTGGGGTCTGTATTAGTTTAGGTGTCTGGTCTGGGGTCTGTATTAGTTTAGGGGTCTGTATTAGTTTAGGGGTCTAGTCTGGGGTCTGTATTAGTTTAGGGGTCTGTTCTGGGGTCTGTATTAGTTTAGGAGGTCTGGTCTGAGGTCTGTATTAGTTTAGGAGGTCTGGTCTGGGGTCTGTATTAGTTTAGGGGTCTGGTCTGGGGTCTGTATTAGTTTAGGTGTCTGGTCTGGGGTCTGTATTAGTTTAGGGTTCTGTCTGGGGTCTGATTAGTTTAGAGGTCTGGTCTGGGGTCTGTATTAGTTTAGGGGACTGGGCTGGGGTCTGTATTAGTTTAGGGGTCTGGTCTGGGGTCTGTATTAGTTTAGGGGGTCTGGTCTGGGGTCTGTATTAGTTTAGGGGTCTGGTCTGGGGTCTGTATTAGTTTAGGGGTCTGGTCTGGGGTCTATATTAGTTTAGGGGTCTGGTCTGGGGTCTGTATTAGTTTAGGGGTCTGGTCTGGGGTCTGTATTAGTTTAGGGGGTCTGGTCTGGGGTCTGTATTAGTTTAGGGGTCTGGTCTGGGGTCTGTATTAGTTTAGAGGTCTGGTCCTGGGGGTCTGTGTTAGTTTAGGGGTCTGGGGTCTGTATTAGTTTAGGGGGTCTGGTCTGGGGTCTGTATTAGTTTAAGGGTCTGGTCTGGGGTCTGTATTAGTTTAGGGGTCTGGGGGTCTGTATTAGTTTAGGGGTCTGGTCTGGGGTCTGTATTAGTTTAGGGGTCTGGTCTGGGGTCTGTATTAGTTTAGGTGTCTGGTCTGGGGTCTGTATTAGTTTAGGGGTCTGTATTAGTTTAGGGGTCTGTTCTGGGGTCTGTATTAGTTTAGAGGTCTGGTCTGGTGTCTGTATTAGTTTAGGGGTCTGGTCTGGGGTCTGTATTAGTTTAGGGGTCTGGTCTCGGGTCTGTATTAGTTTAGGGGTCTGGTCTGGGGTCTGTATTAGTTTAGAGGTCTGGTCTGGGGTCTTTATTAGTTTAGGGGTCTGGTCTGGGGTCTGTATTAGTTTAGGGGTCTGGTCTGGGGTCTGTATTAGTTTAGGGGTCTGGTCTAGGGTCTGTATTAGTTTAGGGGTCTGGTCTGGGGTCTGTATTAGTTTAGGGGTCTGGTCTCGGGTCTGTATTAGTTTAGGGGTCTGGTCTGGGGTCTGTATTAGTTAAGGGGTCTGGTCTGGGGTCTGTATTAGTTTAGGGGTCTGGTCTGGGGTCTGTATTAGTTTAGGGGTCTGGTCTGGGGTCTGTATTAGTTTAGGAGGTCTGGTCTGGGGTCTGTATTAGTTTAGGAGGTCTGGTCTGGGGTCTTTATTAGTTTAGAGGTCTGGGCTGCGGTCTGTATTAGTTTAGGGGTCTGGTCTGGGGTCTGTATTAGTTTAGAGGTCTGGTCTGCAGTCTGTATTAGTTTAGAGGTCTGGTCTGGGGTCTGTATTAGTTTAGGGGTCTGGTCTGGGGTCTGTATTAGTTTAGGGGGTCTGGTCTGGGGTCTGTATTAGTTTAGAAGGTCTGGTCTGGGGTCTGTATTAGTTTAGAAGGTCTGGTCTGGGGTCTGTATTAGTTTAGAGGTCTGGTCCTGGGGGTCTGTGTTAGTTTAGGGGTCTGGGGTCTGTATTAGTTTAGGGGGTCTGGTCTGGGGTCTGTATTAGTTTAGGGGTCTGGTCTGGGGTCTGTATTAGTTTAGGGGTCTGGTCTGGGGTCTGTATTAGTTTAGGGGTCTGGGGGTCTGTATTAGTTTAGGGGTCTGGTCTGGGGTCTGTATTAGTTTAGGGGTCTGGTCTGGGGTCTCTATTAGTTTAGGTGTCTGGTCTGGGGTCTGTATTAGTTTAGGGGTCTGTATTAGTTTAGGGGTCTAGTCTGGGTTCTGTATTATTTTAGGGGTCTGTTCTGGGGTCTTTATTAGTTTAGGAGGTCTGGTCTGGGGTCTGTATTAGTTTAGGAGGTCTGGTCTGGGGTCTGTATTAGTTTAGAGGTCTAGTCTGGGGTCTGTATTAGTTTAGGGGACTGGTCTGGGGTCTGTATTAGTTTAGAGGTCTGGGCTGCGGTCTGTATTAGTTTAGGGGTCTGGTCTGGGGTCTGTATTAGTTTAGGGGGTCTGGTCTGGGGTCTGTATTAGTTTAGGTAGTATGGTCTGGGGTCTGTATTAGTTTAGGGGTCTGGTCTGGGGTCTATATTAGTTTAGGGGTCTGGTCTGGGGTCTGTATTAGTTTCGGGGTCTGGTCTGGGGTCTGTATTAGTTTAGGGGGTCTGGTCTGGGGTCTGTATTAGTTTAGAAGGTCTGGTCTGGGGTCTGTATTAGTTTAGGGGTCTGGTCTGGGGTCTGTATTAGTTTAGAGGTCTGGTCCTGGGGGTCTGTGTTAGTTTAGGGGTCTGGGGTCTGTATTAGTTTAGGGGGTCTGGTCTGGGGTCTGTATTAGTTTAAGGGTCTGGTCTGGGGTCTGTATTAGTTTAGGGGTCTGGGGGTCTGTATTAGTTTAGGGGTCTGGTCTGGGGTCTGTATTAGTTTAGGGGTCTGGTCTGGGGTCTGTATTAGTTTAGGTGTCTGGTCTGGGGTCTGTATTAGTTTAGGGGTCTGTATTAGTTTAGGGGTCTGTTCTGGGGTCTGTATTAGTTTAGAGGTCTGGTCTGGTGTCTGTATTAGTTTAGGGGTCTGGTCTGGGGTCTGTATTAGTTTAGGGGTCTGGTCTGGGGTCTGTATTAGTTTAGGAGGTCTGGTCTGGGGTCTTTATTAGTTTAGAGGTCTGGGCTGCGGTCTGTATTAGTTTAGGGGTCTGGTCTGGGGTCTGTATTAGTTTAGAGGTCTGGTCTGCAGTCTGTATTAGTTTAGAGGTCTGGTCTGGGGTCTGTATTAGTTTAGGGGTCTGGTCTGGGGTCTGTATTAGTTTAGGGGGTCTGGTCTGGGGTCTGTATTAGTTTAGAAGGTCTGGTCTGGGGTCTGTATTAGTTTAGAAGGTCTGGTCTGGGGTCTGTATTAGTTTAGAGGTCTGGTCCTGGGGGTCTGTGTTAGTTTAGGGGTCTGGGGTCTGTATTAGTTTAGGGGGTCTGGTCTGGGGTCTGTATTAGTTTAGGGGTCTGGTCTGGGGTCTGTATTAGTTTAGGGGTCTGGTCTGGGGTCTGTATTAGTTTAGGGGTCTGGGGGTCTGTATTAGTTTAGGGGTCTGGTCTGGGGTCTGTATTAGTTTAGGGGTCTGGTCTGGGGTCTCTATTAGTTTAGGTGTCTGGTCTGGGGTCTGTATTAGTTTAGGGGTCTGTATTAGTTTAGGGGTCTAGTCTGGGTTCTGTATTATTTTAGGGGTCTGTTCTGGGGTCTGTATTAGTTTAGGGGTCTGGGGTCTGTATTAGTTTAGGGGGTCTGGTCTGGGGTCTGTATTAGTTTAAGGGTCTGGTCTGGGGTCTGTATTAGTTTAGGGGTCTGGGGGTCTGTATTAGTTTAGGGGTCTGGTCTGGGGTCTGTATTAGTTTAGGGGTCTGGTCTGGGGTCTGTATTAGTTTAGGTGTCTGGTCTGGGGTCTGTATTAGTTTAGGGGTCTGTATTAGTTTAGGGGTCTGTTCTGGGGTCTGTATTAGTTTAGAGGTCTGGTCTGGTGTCTGTATTAGTTTAGGGGTCTGGTCTGGGGTCTGTATTAGTTTAGGGGTCTGGTCTGGGGTCTGTATTAGTTTAGGGGTCTGGTCTGGGGTCTGTATTAGTTTAGAGGTCTGGTCTGGGGTCTGTATTAGTTTAGGGGTCTGGGCTGGGGTCTGTATTAGTTTAGGGGTCTGGTCTGGGGTCTGTATTAGTTTAGGGGTCTGGTCTGGGGTCTGTATTAGTTTAGGGGTCTGGTCTGGGGTCTGTATTAGTTTAGGGTTCTGTCTGGGGTCTGTATTAGTTTAGAGGTCTGGTCTGGGGTCTGTATTAGTTAAGGGGTCTGGTCTGGGGTCTGTATTAGTTTAGGAGGTCTGGTCTGGGGTCTGTATTAGTTTAGGGGTCTGGTCTAGGGTCTGTATTAGTTTAGGGGTCTGGTCTGGGGTCTGTATTAGTTTAGGGGTCTGGTCTGGGGTCTGTATTAGTTTAGGGGTCTGGTCTGGGGTCTGTATTAGTTTAGGGTTCTGTCTGGGGTCTGTATTAGTTTAGAGGCCTGGTCTGGGGTCTGTATTAGTTTAGAGGTCTGGTCCTGGGGGTCTGTGTTAGTTTAGGGGTCTGGGGTCTGTATTAGTTTAGGGGGTCTGGTCTGGGGTCTGTATTAGTTTAGGGGTCTGGTCTGGGGTCTGTATTAGTTTAGGGGTCTGGTCTGGGGTCTGTATTAGTTTAGGGGTCTGGGGGTCTGTATTAGTTTAGGGGTCTGGTCTGGGGTCTGTATTAGTTTAGGGGTCTGGTCTGGGGTCTGTATTAGTTTAGGGGTCTGGTCTGGGGTCTGTATTAGTTTAGGGGTCTGGTCTGGGGTCTGTATTAGTTTAGGGTTCTGTCTGGGGTCTGTATTAGTTTAGAGGCCTGGTCTGGGGTCTGTATTAGTTTAGGAGGTCTGGTCTGGGGTCTGTATTAGTTAGGGGTCTGGTCTGGGGTCTGTATTAGTTTAGAAGGTCTGGTCTGGGGTCTGTATTAGTTTAGAGGTCTGGTCTGGGGTCTGTATTAGTTTAGAGGTCTGGTCTGGGGTCTGTATTAGTTTAGGGGGTCTGGTCTGGGGTCTGTATTAGTTTAGAAGGTCTGGTCTGGGGTCTGTATTAGTTTAGAAGGTCTGGTCTGGGGTCTGTATTAGTTTAGAGGTCTGGTCCTGGGGGTCTGTGTTAGTTTAGGGGTCTGGGGTCTGTATTAGTTTAGGGGGTCTGGTCTGGGGTCTGTATTAGTTTAGGGGTCTGGTCTGGGGTCTGTATTAGTTTAGGGGTCTGGTCTGGGGTCTGTATTAGTTTAGGGATCTGGGGGTCTGTATTAGTTTAGGGGTCTGGTCTGGGGTCTGTATTAGTTTAGGGGTCTGGTCTGGGGTCTGTATTAGTTTAGGTGTCTGGTCTGGGGTCTGTATTAGTTTAGGGGTCTGGTCTGGGGTCTGTATTAGTTTAGGGGTCTGGTCTGGGGTCTGTATTAGTTTAGGAGGTCTGGTCTGGGGTCTTTATTAGTTTAGAGGTCTGGGCTGCGGTCTGTATTAGTTTAGGGGTCTGGTCTGGGGTCTGTATTAGTTTAGAGGTCTGGTCTGCAGTCTGTATTAGTTTAGAGGTCTGGTCTGGGGTCTGTATTAGTTTAGGGGTCTGGTCTGGGGTCTGTATTAGTTTAGGGGGTCTGGTCTGGGGTCTGTATTAGTTTAGAAGGTCTGGTCTGGGGTCTGTATTAGTTTAGAAGGTCTGGTCTGGGGTCTGTATTAGTTTAGAGGTCTGGTCCTGGGGGTCTGTGTTAGTTTAGGGGTCTGGGGTCTGTATTAGTTTAGGGGGTCTGGTCTGGGGTCTGTATTAGTTTAGGGGTCTGGTCTGGGGTCTGTATTAGTTTAGGGGTCTGGTCTGGGGTCTGTATTAGTTTAGGGGTCTGGGGGTCTGTATTAGTTTAGGGGTCTGGTCTGGGGTCTGTATTAGTTTAGGGGTCTGGTCTGGGGTCTCTATTAGTTTAGGTGTCTGGTCTGGGGTCTGTATTAGTTTAGGGGTCTGTATTAGTTTAGGGGTCTAGTCTGGGTTCTGTATTATTTTAGGGGTCTGTTCTGGGGTCTGTATTAGTTTAGGGGTCTGGGGTCTGTATTAGTTTAGGGGGTCTGGTCTGGGGTCTGTATTAGTTTAAGGGTCTGGTCTGGGGTCTGTATTAGTTTAGGGGTCTGGGGGTCTGTATTAGTTTAGGGGTCTGGTCTGGGGTCTGTATTAGTTTAGGGGTCTGGTCTGGGGTCTGTATTAGTTTAGGTGTCTGGTCTGGGGTCTGTATTAGTTTAGGGGTCTGTATTAGTTTAGGGGTCTGTTCTGGGGTCTGTATTAGTTTAGAGGTCTGGTCTGGTGTCTGTATTAGTTTAGGGGTCTGGTCTGGGGTCTGTATTAGTTTAGGGGTCTGGTCTGGGGTCTGTATTAGTTTAGGGGTCTGGTCTGGGGTCTGTATTAGTTTAGAGGTCTGGTCTGGGGTCTGTATTAGTTTAGGGGTCTGGGCTGGGGTCTGTATTAGTTTAGGGGTCTGGTCTGGGGTCTGTATTAGTTTAGGGGTCTGGTCTGGGGTCTGTATTAGTTTAGGGGTCTGGTCTGGGGTCTGTATTAGTTTAGGGTTCTGTCTGGGGTCTGTATTAGTTTAGAGGTCTGGTCTGGGGTCTGTATTAGTTAAGGGGTCTGGTCTGGGGTCTGTATTAGTTTAGGAGGTCTGGTCTGGGGTCTGTATTAGTTTAGGGGTCTGGTCTAGGGTCTGTATTAGTTTAGGGGTCTGGTCTGGGGTCTGTATTAGTTTAGGGGTCTGGTCTGGGGTCTGTATTAGTTTAGGGGTCTGGTCTGGGGTCTGTATTAGTTTAGGGTTCTGTCTGGGGTCTGTATTAGTTTAGAGGCCTGGTCTGGGGTCTGTATTAGTTTAGAGGTCTGGTCCTGGGGGTCTGTGTTAGTTTAGGGGTCTGGGGTCTGTATTAGTTTAGGGGTCTGGTCTGGGGTCTGTATTAGTTTAGGGGTCTGGTCTGGGGTCTGTATTAGTTTAGGGGTCTGGTCTGGGGTCTGTATTAGTTTAGGGGTCTGGGGGTCTGTATTAGTTTAGGGGTCTGGTCTGGGGTCTGTATTAGTTTAGGGGTCTGGTCTGGGGTCTGTATTAGTTTAGGGGTCTGGTCTGGGGTCTGTATTAGTTTAGGGGTCTGGTCTGGGGTCTGTATTAGTTTAGGGTTCTGTCTGGGGTCTGTATTAGTTTAGAGGCCTGGTCTGGGGTCTGTATTAGTTTAGGAGGTCTGGTCTGGGGTCTGTATTAGTTAGGGGTCTGGTCTGGGGTCTGTATTAGTTTAGAAGGTCTGGTCTGGGGTCTGTATTAGTTTAGAGGTCTGGTCTGGGGTCTGTATTAGTTTAGAGGTCTGGTCTGGGGTCTGTATTAGTTTAGGGGGTCTGGTCTGGGGTCTGTATTAGTTTAGAAGGTCTGGTCTGGGGTCTGTATTAGTTTAGAAGGTCTGGTCTGGGGTCTGTATTAGTTTAGAGGTCTGGTCCTGGGGGTCTGTGTTAGTTTAGGGGTCTGGGGTCTGTATTAGTTTAGGGGGTCTGGTCTGGGGTCTGTATTAGTTTAGGGGTCTGGTCTGGGGTCTGTATTAGTTTAGGGGTCTGGTCTGGGGTCTGTATTAGTTTAGGGATCTGGGGGTCTGTATTAGTTTAGGGGTCTGGTCTGGGGTCTGTATTAGTTTAGGGGTCTGGTCTGGGGTCTGTATTAGTTTAGGTGTCTGGTCTGGGGTCTGTATTAGTTTAGGGGTCTGTATTAGTTTAGGGGTCTAGTCTGGGGTCTGTATTAGTTTAGGGGTCTGGTCTGGGGTCTGTATTAGTTTAGGGATCTGGGGGTCTGTATTAGTTTAGGGGTCTGGTCTGGGGTCTGTATTAGTTTAGGGGTCTGGTCTGGGGTCTGTATTAGTTTAGGTGTCTGGTCTGGGGTCTGTATTAGTTTAGGGGTCTGTATTAGTTTAGGGGTCTAGTCTGGGGTCTGTATTAGTTTAGGTGTCTGGTCTGGGGTCTGTATTAGTTTAGGGGTCTGTATTAGTTTAGGGGTCTAGTCTGGGGTCTGTATTAGTTTAGGGGTCTGTTCTGGGGTCTGTATTAGTTTAGGAGGTCTGGTCTGGGGTCTGTATTAGTTTAGGGGTCTGTTCTGGGGTCTGTATTAGTTTAGGTAGTATGGTCTGGGGTCTGTATTAGTTTAGGGATCTGGTCTGGGGTCTGTATTAGTTTAGGAGGTCTGGTCTGGGGTCTGTATTAGTTTAGGGGTCTGGTCTAGGGTCTGTATTAGTTTAGAGGTCTGGTCTGGGGTCTGTATTAGTTTAGGGGTCTGGTGTCTGTATTAGTTTAGGTGGTCTGGTCTGGGGTCTGTATTAGTTTAGGGGTCCAATCTGGAGTTGCAATTAGTTTTGGAGTCCCATCTGGCTTTTCCATTCACCAATAATAATACATTTTAATATAAATATTTCTACAAATTTCACAAAACTTTCACAAGGCGACATCCTTATGGTTGTGTTAAGCTCCAAATGCCAAATACTATATAGGACCTTAGAAGAAAGTAGTTCTGGTGTGTGCTGTGATTGACAGAGGATATAATCTACATCTAGTGGCCATGAACAATGCGGAGCCCAGACCCCTGATCACAGAGCCCTGATCACACTTCACCTCCGGCCCCGGTTCCATGACTCTATAACTAGATTTGCCACTAATCAGTAGAGAATGTCAGCTGATAATTAGGTCTATTGTTCAGAGGATCCGCGCAATAAGCCATTGAAAATGAGTATAGTACATGCAGGCTTATTGAATTATAGCTTTGTATTCAAGGATTGTATCTGGAAACATTGCAAGTCCCTGCATGAACTTGAGAAGTTATCGAACCTCAAAATACAACCGAGAGGAAACAATCAGGACAAGGATATACAAGACATTATAGCCGTATACACTGCCAATTGTAGGACTACAGGAGAAGCCGCTGATATTATGTTACGTTCATGTCTACAACCATCTATCCAACCACTACAGGATATCACATCATTCACTGCACACATTTATTTACTCTCATAGGTGTTCCAGTTATTGACTTACCTAAATAACTTTCAATTATAATATCTATTTATATACTTCTTTCTTTCTTTCTTTCTTTCTTTCTTTCTTTCTTCTTTCTTTCTGTATCCACAACTCCAGATTTATTTCATTTTGTTAGAAGGGTACTGACTTTTTTTTTATCTTATCTATCTATCTATCTATCTATGTCCTATCTATCTATCTCATATCTATCTATCTATCTATCTAACTCATATCTATCTATCTATCTATCTATCTCATATCTATCTATCTATCTATCTATCTATCTCATATCTATCTATCTATCTATCTATCTCATATCTATCTATCTCATATCTATCTATCTATCTCCATATCTATCTATCTATCTTCTATATCTATCTATCTACCTCTTTTCTTTTTTTTTTATATCTATCTCATATCTATCTATCTATCTATCTATTTATCTATCTATGATTTTTTTTTAATCTCATATTTGTTCTAATTGTCTACCTAGTTACCTAGTTTCTTTTTATCATTCTATGCATCATTATCTATCTATCTATCTATCTATCTATCTATCTATCTATCTATCTATCTATCATTACTACAACTTTCATGTACCACTTTTTCCTGTGACCTAATCCACCTACTAGTATTGTATAATTGCTCTTTTCCTATCTCTGCTGTTCTACACATTTCTTGGAATCAGACAGGAAGATTTCCATACTACTCTAAGTCCAGGGTTACAGAGATAACTAGCAGAGGAGCCAAGATCTACAGAGCTGAATACACTGAGAGAATGCATATCTACATGTTATATGCTTCTTATTGCTACTATTCGCTTCCATTGGAGTCACATAGACAATATTTCACAGACCTCCATCATGGTATCAAGCCCAAGACCATAAATTCATCCAAGTGCCACAAAAATGTGCTCACAAGGATGCAAAAGGTGAAAGACTTGACAGTCAGGGACCCCTGCAAAGCTTAGGGAGACTCAGAGAAAGGCTTTCAGGGGTGTAAGGGACCTAAGGATCACCAAGATCTGCAGAAGGAATACATAGGGTTAATATGTATTAAGCCATCACTAGAGGCAGCAATATGATTGAGTAAAGTGTCACAGTATGCAGTAAGGCCCCATGCACACGACCGATCCATTCCGTTCCGATAACACAGATGATCATAGAACAGACCTTATCCTGCTCCGTGTTATCAGAATAGAATGGATCCGTAAGGCTCCATAGTCGTGAATGCATAATGGAATGCACTCAATTGTCACTGACTGCATTCCGCTGCAAACTCGGCCCCACATCAGAAGCACTCACGTAATGTGCATGGGTCCTATGTTTTTGAGCTCCCCTTAGGGGGAATCTCTAGGTAGACAGAATGTTTTAAATCTGTGTTCATGCAGTGATTTAGAGCTTTGCAGAAAGAGTGACCGTGACCGGGCTGCAGCTACATTAAATCTTCAATATCACAAACAATGATAGCAACGTCCGTTGCAGACTTACTGTAGGTAGAATTAGAGGTTTGTAACCCAAATGGTTGATGGAAAGAGACTCCTCTATGGTGTAAATGAGGGTCTACGTATTACATAAGTTTTTTATTGTCAAGAATAAGCTTCAAAGACATATAACTAATCCAGGGAGCTACAGGCCCTTCTTCAGCTAACATATCTCATGTAATCTTGTTGACCTAACACAAGTTGATGGACATTGTAGTTTCTATAATTCTTTATAATTCTGTAAATTCTTTCTAAACAAAACCAACAGAAATAATTTTCCTTCTTTTACAACTTTGTTATTGTCTTCATTCTGTGCACCTTGCCTCCATTCCCACACATTTCCACATTTATGATCACCTTGATAACAGGTTGGTAAATTTGAGCTCCCCCTACAGGTGACTTCAGAAAGTCACCTGTTTTAAATCTGTCAATGCAGTGAATTTAGACTTCACAGAAAGAGTGACCATGACCAGGCTGCAGCTCCACCATATCTTCAACATCACAAACATTGATAGCAACTTCCTATCACTGAATTATTGTAGGTAGAATTATAGGTCTGCTGCACAAATGGCTGCTCGGAAAAGACTCATCATAATGTGCTACATATACTGTAAGGTTTTCATTTCCAGGGTAAGATTCCCAGGCACACAACTAAAACTACTGAAGCTAAAGTACCCTTCTCCAGCTCAATATAACTCATGTAATCTTGTAGATCCAATAGAATTTGATGGACATTGCTCTTTATCTCATTTCTATTATTTTTATAATTTAGCAATTTTTGAATTTTTGGCTTGGAACAAAATTTCAGAATAAAAAAACAACAAATAATTTTTCTTCTTTCACAACTTTGTTATTGTCTTCATTCTGTGCACCTTGCCTCAGCTCCTGCACATTTCCACAGTTATGATCACCTTGATAACAGGTTGGTAAATAGGAGCTCCCCCTACAGTTAAAAGTCACTTGTTTTAAATCTGTCAATGCAGTGAAGTTAGAAAGAGTGACCATGACCGGGCTGCAGCTCCACCGTATCTTCTACTTCACAAACAATGATAGCAACTTCCTATCACTGAATTATTGTAGGTGGAATTAGAGGTCTGCTGCACAAATGGCTGCTGGGAAAAGACTCCTCGAAGGTGCTAAGTATACGGTAAGGTTTTCATTTCCAGGGTAGACTTCCCAGGCACACAACTAAAACTACTGAAGCTAAAGTACCCTTCTCCAGCTCAATAGAACTCATGTAATCTTGTATATCCAATACAAGTTGTTGGACATTGCTCCTTATCTCATTTCTATTACTTTTATAATTTTGTAATTTTTGGAACAAAATTTCAGAATAAAAAACCGACATAAATCATTTAGCTTCTTTTACAATATTGCTATCGTCTTCATTCCACACAGCTTGCCTCCGTTCCCGCACATTTCCACAGTTATGATCACCTTGATAACAGGTTGGTAAATATGAGCATTTTAACAGCAATTTTCCAATTAGGATCACATTACTATTAGCTCTAAAATTATGAGAATTCTTAACACCTTGACTGTAGTTCTTCACTTATCAACACCTTGTTCCTAATTCCTCTATGTCTGAACACAATGCAGACTGCACTGTCATCAGATCCACCTTCTAATTAGTTTGCAATTAGACGACTCTAGACCAAAATATTAATAACTGTGTTTCCTCCATATCATAAGTACATCCTAATACCCATATGGTAGTAACCACAATGAAACTGATTTCAAGGTTTAACCATTTGCTGCAAGCTCTATAGTCCGGGATGCTTTGGCATTTGCCGCATTATTCTGGATTTTTCTTAAATCTAAATTTTTTTCTTGATTGTCATATATAAAGGCAGAAACAGACGTATTGAAATTAGAGATGAGTGAACTGGTCTGGTTACAACTGGATTCAACGCAAATTTTCCAAAAGTTCCTTGTTCGGTCCAAAGCCGAAACTTTTGGGCTTTGCCACCCATGAAAAACACTAGTATTATTATTATTATTTATTTATATAGAACCATTAATTCCATGGTGCTTTACATTTGGAGGTTTACATTCGGTACACAAAATATACAAGACAAATATAATACTAACAGTGATCACTGGCACAGTGGGATAGAGGGCCCTGCCCGCAAGGGCTTACAGTCTATGAGGGAAGAGGGATAGAGACAGAAGGTGGGGGTAGAGGCTGTACACATGGCGGTGTGGTGACAGTAGCGTTATTGGAGGTTGTAGGCCTTCCTGAATAGGTGAGTCTTCAGGGCCTTCTTGAAGCTTGTGACTGTGGGGGTCAGTCTTATGTGTCTTGGTAATGAGTTCCAGAGTATGGGGGATGCACGGGAGAAGTCTTGGAGACGTTTGTGTGAGGAGCGGATAAGAGCGGAGCAGAGTAGGAGGTCTTTGGAGGATCGGTGGTTACGTGCGGGCAGGTAGCGGGAGATTAGGTCGGAGATATATGGAGGGGACAGGTTGTGGATGGCTTTGTATGTCAGCGTTAGTAATTTGAACTCTATTCGCTGGGCGATGGGTAGCCAGTGAAGGGATTGGCAGAGGGGGGCGGCCAATGAAGAACGGGGGGAGAGGTGTATTAGGCGAGCAGCACAGTTTAAGATGGACTGGAGGGGAGCGAGAGTGTTTGCTGGGAGGCCATGGAGAAGGGTGTTGCAGTAGTCTAGGGGGGAGATTATGAGGACGTGAAGTAGCATCTTTGCAGGTTCAGGGGTCAGGAAGGAGCGGATTCGATGGATGTTCTTGAGTTGGAGGCAGCAGGAGCTGCTGAGGGTTTGGATGTGCGGCTTGAAGGATAGGTCAGAGTCTAAGGTTATCCCAAGGCAGCGGACTCATGGGACTGGGGTAAGTTTAGCACCATTAACTATGATAGGTGGGTCAGGTAGAGGGGCCGTGCGAGGTGGGGCGAAGATTATACTCTGCGGTCTTCAAACTACCCCAGAGTATAATAAATGGATAAATGGAGGTTCAGATGAGGTGAGTGTTGTTAGATCACGTGACCCATGGGCGGATAATCATTTGCTGCAGTGGCAGTCGTTGCTCGGACCTACTAGGCGTATTGGGTGGGCACTAACAGAGTGGACGTCATGCCTTTTTGTACATGTTGGGTCCAGTGCTGATGCTTTGATAAATCAACACAACAGGAAGTTGCAGATAAAATCAAACATTGGGCCAGGTAGTATAAGGATAAAAAAAAAAAATCCTCAAAAGATAAAAAAAAATAATAAATTCTGCTTTTCACAACTTGGTAGACATTTTTCAGACCCTAGAAAACCCCTTTAGCCTAGGGCCACACGTGTCAGGTCTGCTGTGGACATTCCGCACAAGATCTACACGTGGCAAAGAACAGCTGGGTGTAGATCCGTTTTAATGCATTGGGGGGCCCTGTGCAAAGTTTTTGAAAGTGGACCTCCCTATGACCCCCCTTCATAATTTAATTTCCCCTACCCCCTCAGCCACCAATGTTACATTGGTCCTATGGCTAAAGAAGTCTTGGCCGGATGGTTTTCACCATGGCTTTTAGCCACAAATCCCTGGTGCCTGGCCCTCCCATTCAACTGTTGCATTGCAAAGGTTAAAAGCTTTTTTAATGGTGTTAGAAAACCCCTTTAGCTCCTTCCTTTTTTGAATTTTTCCATTTTTTTATTCCACATAGTCATATGAGGGTTGTTTTTTGGAGGACAAGTTGCAAATTTTAATGGCAAAATTTAATATTCCATATGATATATTGGGAGGAAGGAATAAAATTATTAATGAGGTGGAACTGGACAAAAAAAACTCAATTGCAACATTGTATTAACGGTTTTGTTTATACTGTGTCCACAAAAATGACACATGACCTTTATTCTACAGGTCTGTAAGATTACAGCATTACCAATTTTATATAGTATTTTGTTATGCTTTAATACTTTTAAAGAATAACTGAAGCTTCCAAAAAACGATTTACGTCTACATATTGTGACACCCATCCCTTATTTATATTTTCATCTACAAAGCTGTTTGAGGGTTCATTTTGTGGGGCAAACTCTAGTTTTTACTGATACCATGTTGGGAAATGTATTGCCTTTTGATCTCTTTTTATACATTTTTTTGCATCCCAAAAACTGTGCTTCTGCAATTTAGATTTTTTTTTTCCCTTATGGTGTTCACATTTTAATAATCTGTCAATTTTACAATGTAGTAGCACCATTTTTTTTCTTTTTCCTTATTTATTTTTAATTGTAAAATGGTGAATATTGAGTGATTCCAATTTTTTTGTATTTTCATCTTAAAAAAACTTATTTTTAGTCTTCCCTCAGGGGGTTTGAACATGCGATCATCAGATCGCTTATACCATAGACTGCAATACTGTAGTATTACAGTCTATGGTAAAATCATGACGTTCCTATTAAACCCTGCTTGAGGTAGGGCTCAATAGAGATTTTGCATTGAAAAACTTGGGAGCCTTCAGAAAGCTCCTGGATGCCAAGGCAATCAAGCGGTTCCTGCAATTTCATTGTAGGTGGCCAATAGAATGAGCCACTCTCTTGCAATCAAATCCCAGATCCTGTGGCCTCATTTGACCATGAACACTCAACTCCAAAACAACTCTGTCCTTACAGATCAGGTACAATTGCTTTAGTATCAGAATTGGTCTTTGGTTGTGTTAGGTCGATAAGCATAATTTCTGATGCATTCCCATTACTTGCTCCCATGCAGAGCCCAAGATGTAGGGCGAAACATGCATGTCAAGATGTATTAAGGACATATCATGGTACACATTTCAAAGGAATACTCATATAGGCAGGATAGAGTCCGTTTTTCGCAGGATAAGGTTTCTAGTTGACTCTGCAAGTGGTTAGGGTTGTGGCTCCAAAGTTAGACCATTAAGGACTAATGTGCATTCTGATAGGGAGGAAGAGGGTCCTCCTGCATGATCTGCTTCAGGTGCGAAGTTGGATTTCTTCCCCTTTATGGGTCACCCATGAACTTACCACTCAATCCAGGAGTGTCTTTCACCAGTTTGCTCCAGGACAATTGAGACATAGACCTGTACCTCTGAGACGGTAAGATTGGGTTCATCTCTTAAGATATTGCGATGTGGTTGAGCGGAAGATCTGACTCCGTGATTTTTCTTGGTCCAGTGTCTACATTTTGGATTTTTATGGTTGTGTTGTTTAGGTACCCTGTTTTACTGTTTTTAAGGGATCTCATTAAAAGTAAAGTTTTGATATTCACCTGTTGCGCCTTTGACCATGGCATTGAGAGGTTAAATATCTGTGATTGGAGTTGTCTCCAATCATGGACACTGCCCTCAGATGTCTGCTCTGTTAAACAGCAGTGACCCCTGGCTTAGGTGCCGTCCCAGTTCCTGTATATATATGGTGGTCATTGGGAAAGGGTTACTATCAACTGTTATGGAAGCCATAGGACCTCCTTCATGGGAGATGCCAATCTGCCAACCACGATGTCCACCACCAATCTCTTCTGCAAGGTGTGAAGAGGGACAAACAACCCCTCAATCGTCTCGATTGACCAGCTCAAAATGGGGAACAATTTGGGCATTTTTTGTACCGTGGTTGATCTCTGTGCTATAGTCTACCGGTATCATCCATTATTCGTGTAGGTGACAGTGTTATCCTCATGACCCAGTCATGATGTCCTCCGCTCCTCGCCGTGCCTTTTTTGTTTTTCAACTTAACACAAAGAATGCTCTATCCTCCATAGCTAATAACAAAAAAACACACACAAAACACAAGCGTGCAGAGACCTCCTCCTTCCATATGGCTTTATTTGTGTTCTACTGGCACAGCTAGAGACATACAGTAACCAACATAAATTTTTAGTTTTATTATCACCTCTAAAAAGAGACAGAAATGTGAAAATTGAAGCCAGAAGGTTTGTATCACAGGATTAATTAAGCAGGGCCAAGTGAAGTCACACTCCTCTTGGCAGTGAATGCCTTGAGAAAGTGCCTGTCTTCAATTATGAAGAGCACAAAGCAATTAAAAAGCCTGTTTCTTTTTTCCTGAGGTGTTACTTGTTACTAGATAAATCTCTCCTTTTTTTTTGTGTTTTTAATTCTCCGGGGAGCTGAACCGGCCCGAGGTGTAGTCTACCGGGGTAAATTTCCAACAAAATTGATTTAAATGTAACAAAGGTGTAATAGATTTACAATCAAACTGCAGAGATTGAACAATATGCACCCCGCTTTTTCATTTTTTGATATACTGAAAATTCCCCAGGTGTTATTTTTTTAAGAGGCCTCGAAAAGGATGAGCCAAGTGTGATAGTTGACTTGTATCTCTTTTGTACGTAGACAAGGTTCACACATCGTGCCTGAATCTTATGTTATAAAATATCGTTGAAGGGGTTACATAGTAACATAATTGATAAGTCCATCAAATCCAAACTATAATCCTACCGTGTTGATCCAGAAGAAGGCAAAAACATTCATGGAGCAGATGCCAATTGCCCCAATAATAAAATAAATATAGAATATCTCCAAAAATCTCGTAACCACAATTTGTGATGTGTTAAATATTAAAGTACTTGGTAAAACTGACTCAACTTTAGCAACCAGTACCAGGCAGCTGCTGCCAAGGCAAATACAATTATGCTATGCATTGAAAGAGGCATAAATGCTCATGGCAAAAACTTCATTTTAGCCCTGTACAAATAACTGGTCAGACTGCACAATTTTGGGCACTTGTGTATAAGGACATAACTATACTGGGTGCAGAGGAGGTTGACCAAGGTAACTAGGAGAATTGGTGGACTACAGATCGAAGACACATTATCAATAGTGATGGGCGAGATTTGCAAAATTTGTGAATATTTTAGAGGCTTGACCTCAAGATTCATTTTGGTCTAAACCAGAAGTGGTATTATTAAAAAAGGCACTCACCTTTCCTGGGCTTCAACATTGACACCCCACATGTGACTGCTGAGGGTCAACCATAGGCTTCAGTGGTGACTCAAGGAGGAGACTGGAAGACCTGGGAATGTCCAATAAAGATGACTATGAGTTTTTTTTCTTCCCTGGCCTCCGAGTATAATACTCCCCAGTATATAAGTATATATAATGTGTATAATGAGTATAATAATGATTCATGACTGACGAACACCAAGGACTGGGGCCAGATAAGTATTGCTTATTTTTTTTACTTTACTAACAGTATAAGCCATCCGGACCTGGTAATATGTCTGTTTGTAAAGTTTTTGAGGCAGAGCTTCACTTCTTCATGGGATAGACAGGCAACATTTAATGGAGTTGGCCCCCTCTGCAGAGACAGAGGAACATCATGAACTAAATGACTGAGAGACGATGAGAGAGGGGACGATGAGACGATGGCAAATACCACAATAAAGCTTGCATGCCAGTGTAATGGGGAAAGAATGATGAGCTAGTCTGACACTGAGCCCCATAATCATATTAAAAGGAATATAATGATTCTCAGAGGTTATAATTTAGGGAAGATCCTATCAAGTCTCAGCTATACAGTGTGCAATAGAAGGAGATCCATAAAAATTGGACAGATTTGGTGCAGTGTTACTCACCCTGTCCAGTTTCAGCACCATATCCTATCCACTGGATGCTTCATCCTTTCTTGTTTTCCTTTCGTATTCTGCTGCGGTACTTCTGGATCAGGCCATAGATCTCGTGCTCCAGATGCTGGCTGTTTTTAGGGCAGGTGGTACACATAGATGGCCTATTTAAAGGGGTCCTAAATTGTCATGTCATGCCTTGCCTGTTGATAGTGGTTCATACCCTGTCCTGGCTCTTGCTCCTTGTACTTCTTGATTGACCCTGATACTGACCTCTTTTTTCTGAATATTGCCTTTGCCTCACTTCTGAAATTTTCCATCTGGTATCTCTAGTTATACTCCTGCCTCTGTTTCGTGGCTCCATTTCTGACTTACTCCTGCCTTATCCTCTGGTCTGTCACATCCTGACCGCTCTTCCAGTGTTGGATTGGAGTATCTTGAGCCTACCAAATACACTCATTCTGGGGGCCCACCCTTCAACATCCCCTTGTACATAGACCATAGCACCCTTCAAATTTGGATGTCCTCTGCTGGACCATTATTGTGTTAGACCCTGAGTCTACCAGTAGATCATCTGGTATTCATTTGGGGCAGTCGGACACTCTTCTGGTGATGACCTTTGGCTGATTTTTTGACTCAACTGCAGGGCCTCAACTGCAAATCAATGATTATTTTGGGGACCATGATCACAGGGATAGTTCTGCAGCAATTTCCATACCTTCTTGTAAAGGTAGACCAGAAAATTCCTTAAACTCTGCACCCAAGTGTAGCTAGTACCAAATGCTAAACTGTTATGTGACTGTAACACAGAGGAACTTGAGTGCCAAAAACCCAACCTCAACCCATTGAGGACAATCTTTGATATCAGTGTCCCCCCTCATTAACCTCCAATACTATGTTCCAAAAACTACAGGAAATGCTCAAAGGATTGAAAGTTCTTATAGTAGCAATGAGGGGACAACTAAATAATAACAGGGCATAGTATTGTGAGATGTTCAGCAAGCCGATATGGATGTGACTCTCAGTCGGAATCTAAGGCTAAGTGTTGAAGACTCATCATGGCACCTTCGCTTTGGATGATCTTGCAGATGGCAAATTCTTCCAGCTCAGTACAGAATTGATCATTTACAGCACAGTGTGAGTTCTGACTAAGTTATACATTTTCCCAGTTGGATCTAACCTGTAAATCAACAGCTTTGAAGGCTGGAATAGCCCCCTGCCCCCCACCCCCATATACCAGCTCTTCACTGTGTTCCTTACAATGTCTCCATTGCATTATGGAGTAGATCCATGAGAGAGGGAATGCATTCATGTAATAGAAGTCATTACGGTGTCACCTATTATACACCTTCTGGGGTCACCACCGGTTTTATTTTAAGTTCGTATTAAAAATGATGATTTTGCTTTTACCATAAAGTTCTGTATTTATGTCCTGATGGACCAAGCACAATGTCAGGGATATTCACGATCGTGGTGAATTGCAGTCGAGCTCAGGATAAATTCTGCACTTGGAGATCACAAAATTTACTTTTTTGGCTAAAAGTCGAACCCCGTCGGTATAAACAAGAGCCATATAAAATCTATTAGTCTGAGGTTATAATTTTACATCTTCATCATCACTTCTGGTAATAACGAATATTTTACTTTAATTACTCCTCAAAGGTGAATTCGCTAAATACGCAGGAAATAGCCAAATGACATTAGTCCAAGGAAAGGAAAAGGGGTTATTTAATGGGCTTGGAGGAAAGTGATCTCTGTGAAGAGTCCAAATCCAAAATACTTTTTTTTGCCCTGTGGTTAAAAGGGTTGTATAGAAACCTATGTAAAAAAAAAAAAAAAATCAACAAAAAACACTTTAAAAAAAATATAAAATAAAAATAGACATTCCCCCTATGATCCCTTCACAACTTCCATGCCTCAGGGTTCCCTGCTGGTCTTTGTTGCTCTTGCTCCAGTGAAGATGTGCTGACACAGACATGTGACCTCTACAGCCAATCAGTGACCTTAGTGGAGCTGACAGTGTTTGGCTGTAGCTGTCATATATCTATGTTGTCACATCATCACTGGAGCAGAAACAACAGAGACCAGCAGGGAACCCAGGAAGGGTCAGAATGGGAGCAGTGGGACATCGGAAAGATACAGTATGTGTTGCTATGCTTTGTTATTTTTTGGCATTTTTAGCAGTTGATAAAAAAATTAGGGTGCTGGATCAGTGCCATTTTTTTTTTTAAACTGGGCTAGGTATGGGTAGGACATGGGTGGTGCTGAATGAGGAGAGGCGGTGTCTTCAAGGCATAACACACTGAAGATTACTTAAGCCCGAAAACTGGTGTAATTAAAGGGGTTGTCTGGGTTTAAGCTTTTTGTGGCCCATCCTCAGGATAGCTCATAAATGCTTGATCAGTGGTTGGCCAATAGCGGGGTTCGTCCTATACAGTATACGGGGCCAGAATCAGAAAACTACGTTCCCTGCTACTCACCTTTATATAAAAAATAGGAGCTCCCCCTAGTGGGCAGTTGCAAGCAAAAAGAGCGTAAAGTTGTTGTACAGCATTATAAAACATTGCATGATCCTTTGTCTAAAAACAGCGCCGCACCCCTTCATGGGTTTTGTCTGGTATTGCAGCTCTGCTCCACTAAAGTAAATGCCATAACCCACAAAACCCATTTTCCAGCATAAGGAAACTAAATGTGTAAATGCCTCATAGAGATGAGCAAAGGGGTTCAGATCGAATTGGATTCGACCCAAATTTTACAAAAGTTTTAGGCGTGACCCAAACTTCTGTGGTACGTCACCCATGAATCACAATTATACTCTGGGGTCTATTCAGACTCGAAAGTATAATAAGTAGAGTCCAAGAGGAGGTGCGACAACATAACATACAGTTATACTCACCTTGCCTCACCTCTCCTTGGCCTACCTGCAGCATCTGGCAGTGTCGGGGAGTGTACTACCCAGCATCTTGCTGACGTTACATGTCCTAGGCCTGTAATTGGGCTAACGTCATGACACTTTGACCCAAAGGACAGAAGAGGATGCCCAAGGACCTCTATCTTCCACAGGATGGCACAAGGAGGCCTGAGAAATGTGAGGCAGGGTGAGCATTAGAGATGAGTAAGTCGGTTTGGATGGAACGAGATTTGACCAAATTTTCAAAAAGTTTTGGGCTTGAACCGAGCCTGAAACTTTTGGGGTTTGTCACCTAACCTCTTCATGGGCATCTTCTTGGTGTCCAGCACTTCATCTGGGTCCTTTTCCGGCCTCCTGGGTGATGTAATGGGCTCTGGGGTCACAACTGAGGCCCAATCACATGGGGCCCGCTAATGTTATGATGTCATAGACCTTTCTGTCTATTCCCCTACAATCCTTTTAAGTAGTCTTACTTTTTGCACTATTAGAGACATAGTCGTCTCCCATGCTCTATACTAACAATTTCCAGGTGGGGTATTGCAGCACCCAAAGGTGCTGTAGAAAACTGCCAGGTTTGTTGCAACACTCTGGTCAAAAGATGGCCACAGTCTTAAATTCTACTCTTTTTATGTTCTCAGGATGCAGATAGAGTTGAATACAATGGTGAACCTAGAAATCAGCAGTTCCCTTCTCCACCATTCAGACCGCAGCTAGTACTATCGGTGGGACTTGGAGTAGACTAGCAGCATTGGGCCAGAAAAAAGTGAAGCAAAGGGAAGGCAACAAAAAACTCAGTGAGCACACTCAGGGAGCATGTTACTGTGTAGTGCCATTAGGGAGCATTATATTGTGTGGGACCACTAAGGAGCATTATACCATGCGGGTCCACTAGTGAGCATTATACTGTGTGGGACCACTAAGGAGCATGGTACTGTGTGGGACCACTAGTGAGCTTTATACTGTTTGGGACCACTAGGGAGCATTATACAGTTTGGAGGACAGTAAGGAAACATTATACTGTGTGCGGGCCTTTGGGGTGCATTATACTGTGTGGGACCACTAGTGAGCGTTATACTGTTTGGGACCACTAGGGAGCATTATACAGTGTGGGACCACTAGTCAGCATTATACAGTGTGGGACCACTAGGGAGCATTATACAGTGTGGGACCACTAGTCAGCATTATACAGTGTGGGACCACTAGGGAGCATTATACAGTGTGGGACCACTAGGGAGCATAATACTGTGTGGGACCACTAGTGAGCATTATACTGTGTGGGACCACTAGTGAGCATTATACTGTGTGGGATCACTAGGGAACAATATACAATTTGGAGGACACTAAGGAAAAATAGTGATGGTAAATTCACTGTGGCCTGTGATTTTTGATGCAGTTTTTTGGTCAGATTAATGTTTCACCTGCAAAAACTGTGCCACATCACAACTACCATTTTGTTTTTTGGTAAAAATTATTTGTTACGGGTGCCCAGAGGAAACTTTTTTTTGTAGGAGTGCTCCAAGTTTGGAAAGGTTGTGAAACTCTGCCCTATCCCTTCCCCTTTCTGCAGTCAGTGCCCTGTGAGTCATCTGTAATTTCTGCTTCCATCATAGCTTCTTTTGCATTCAGTCTTGCTTGGTTTGCATTCAGCTGATCTCGATGGCAGGGAACATCTGCTCTGGCTTCTTGCCTCTCGATGTGTTACTCTTGCAGAATCTGTCGTCAGGAAGAGCAAACGTACCATCTCTCGTTCATTTGAGAAAGAGTGTGACCCCTTGAGAAACTATTCCTTTGTAACAGGTCAAAGGGGACGAAAACTGTGAAAATATGTCACAGGCGTCCCGGGATAATGTGTGTGAAAACATATGGAGTCTCCCCTTATTTTGCATGTTACGTGTCAGACATAAGAAAGATGTTTTGCACTGGTTGGGCTCCTCGTCCATATGGCTCTCTGCATGTTTTACTTCCACAGCGCCAGTGTAAGACAGAGGAGGCCATGCGATCACTGCCACCATCATGAAACAAGGGAAGACCCATCTGATATTTACACAACACAGCAAATATCAATATGTTTTACCATAAAATGCCATATTCAGCTGCCAAATGGGATGGGGAACAGAATAAGTGATGCAAAATACTCCTGTGATATACCTGCCAGCTCCAGGGTACAGGGCTATAGTTAGGCTATTCTGCACCCGGACAAAGATTCAGTTTAGTACCCTAGTCTATTATATATCGGGAATTTCTGGGGCCACAAGTAAAGTTATGTCTGGGGCTCATCCAAATATTGCCACCTTAGTGTCAACAGACACACTATAATTCCCCCAATAATCCCTCCTAAGTGTTTTTTACACAGTATAATGCTCCCTTAATGCCCACACAGAGAAAAATCCCTCCTAAGTGGTCCTCTACACAGTATAATGCCCCCTTAGTGTCCATCACACTATAATGCCCCGTTAATGGCCCCCACACAGTATAATGTCCCCTTAGTGCCCCCACACACAGTATAATGCCCCCTTAGTGTCTTTACACACTATAATGCCCCGTTAATGGCCTCCACACAGTATAATGTCCCCTTAGTGCCTCCACACACACTATAATGCCCCCTTAGTGTCTCTACACACTATAATGCTCCCTTAGTGGCCCACACACAGTATAATGTCCCCTTAGTGCCCCCACACACAGGATAATGCCCCTGTAGTGTCTTTACACACTATAATGCCCCATTAATGGCCCCCACACAGTATAATGCCCCCTTAGTGCCCCCACACAATTTATACTGCCCCTGTAGTGGTCCCGACACTTGCCTGTCACATCAGCTGTAAGGTCCTGGTGCTACCATCATGGAGTGGCATCAGAAAGTACTGTAGAGTCAAGACGTCATGTGTGGGAACACATCGGCCCAAAGGGGAAATTCAGGAGCAAGGAGAGGTGAGTATTAATTAATATTGTCTGGACTGTTACCTATCGAAATAATCCAATAAAAAAAAGAAAAATTCTGCCTGTGGGTACAGCGGCTCCATTACTTGAGTTGTGTGGTGGGTAACAATATCCAGGAATTTAAATGACCTAAACAAGTTTATTGCTACCCTCTATGGGACCCAAAACCCAAGACACATGTCCTCCAAGCCCCCTTGAGCTATGCCAGTGGGGGTTCCCTAAGTATATGCGCCAAATGCAGGTGTGTCCACTCTTAAAGAGGTTGGCCAACTTTAGAGGTTATTCCCTAACCTGACTGCTGGGGTCCAACTGCTGGGACCTCCACCGATCATGAGACTAAGGGTTTTGATCCCCCGTCTGAATGGAATTGCAGGACATGCAGGTACCCAATTATCTCTGTAGTTCCATAGACAGTGAATGAAGCAGCAATGTGTCTAGATGCCCTACTACTCCATTCAGACAGGGGAATGGACTAGTGTAACTGTAACGTCTCTGCCTGTTCAGATCTCTGAGCCACCCTCTGCTCGCACGTTGCGGCGCAGGAGGCATGTTCAGTTTGATTCCTTGCGTAGGTTTCTTGTTGCTCAGTCTGCACACTGTCCTAGACTATGTAATTGATTTTCTGCCACACCCGTTTCCTTCACCTTGGTTTTCCTCTGCTCCACTAATAGTTAATCTCAGCCTTACCTGTGTGATTGACAGCCTGTCTACCAATCCAGTCTGGGGCAGGTCCGGACTTTCTATAAACAGGTTGTCAGCCCTCGCATGGGCGCTGGTTATTGCTTCGTGCGTTCTGGCTATTACTCCTTGCTGTTTTTGTTACCTGTATTTCTATTCCTGACCTCTGGCCTTGACTTTTGACTATTCTCTTGGATTTTGATTCTGTACTGCATTGCTCGTCTGTTACCGACCCCTTGGCTAGACGACCTCCCTTTTTGTTGTTCGTCCTGTCTGTGTTCTGTGTTGTCACCTATTTTAGGTAGGGCCTGTCGACCAGTTGCTGCTGTCGCCTAGGACAGATAGGCAAGTTAGCCAGCGACAGCGGGGGGTTCATCTTTAGGACTCACTGTCTTGTGCCCCTCCCCCCAGGGTTCTGCAGCAGCACTGGAGAATCGCTCCTCTAGCGATTCCCTTACAACTGGGCTAAGTTTCTCACAAATTCAACACATCATCATGATATGACAGCAGAAGCCTCATCAGGCTGCAACTCACATCACAACCACTGGGTGGAAATACATATAGCATAAACAAGTTATAACAAAGTATCACACATTCATGTTGTTATCAAAGCTGGTGATCTCATAACAAATCTCTGGCTTAGAGATGAGCGAACAGGTTCATAACAAATTGGGTTCATTACCACATAACAGATCACATAAAGACACGTCCAAGGGGCTAATCTTACTAATAAACTTTAATACTTATCTACAGGAAAAGTTAAAGGGGTATTCCCATGAACATAACCATTTTTAAATTTGTAGATAATTAAAAGTGAAACATTTTTGCAAATATAAGTAATTAAACATTTTGCAGAGTTTTAAAGATTTTCTCTAAATATCTTGTGGTCACAGTCTTGTTGTCTTGATCGGTTGCCAATGGATACAGCCATGAATGCAGGATCTTTCTAAGGTCAGAAAATCAGCAATGGTTTCCTTATCGTGGCCGGGATATCTTCTCATACATGTAGTGTCCCTGCCTGATAACCCGGCTACAATAAGAAAATCATGGCTGGGTTTTTGACAAGTCCCAGACCATAGAAAGTTTCTGCATTTGTGGTCGTATCCATTGGCAACCAATCAAGACAACAAGACTGTGACCACAAGATATTTAGAGAAAATCTTTAAAACTCTGCAAAATGTTTAATTACTTATACTTGCAAAAATGTTTCACTTTTAATTATCTACAAATTTAAAAATAGTTATGTTCATGGGAATAGCCCTTTAACTTTTCCTGTAGATAAGTATTAAAGTTTATTAGTAAGATTATCCCCTTGGACGTGTCTTTATGCGATCTGTTATGTGGTAACTTTTAATTATCTACAAATATAGATATAATTATGTTCATGGGAATACCCCTTTAAGTGGAAGTTTCCTTTTGAGACAGAAAATGACCTGACGATCAGTGTGATTGCCAGGGAGCTTTGCTTTCCCTACAGTGTCCACTAGAGGGGAGATGTAGTATTACATGCTGTCCATTCTAATGGTTATACAACTATGTACAACATGAAAGGTTCTCTGCACTAGCTCATAAAGGATCCCACTCTATGACCCCTATATGCCTTATAGGACCACTGGAAAGAATTTTAAAGAGGCTTATAGGCACTATACGCTAGGATAAGAAACCAGAAACCCCAGAGCGTTTTTCCTAAGGACTCTCCTGTGTGCAGAAGTTGTTCCTATATCTCATTGTACTATTTTAGAATTGTATCGAACAACATAAAACTTTAAAACCCCATTAGTATGGATGATGCCGGCTATGAATATTTTACATTCAGTAACATAGAATTTTACAGAATCAACTTTTCTTATTGCAAAGTGCCAAAAATGAACCCATTCCATAGCATGTTATAAGAAGCCATAGCGTGAGGGTATGGGGAGGGGGCCACGACCGAACATCAAGCAATATTTGGAATCAATGTGCGACTATTAATTTGCGCTGCCCTTCCTGTAATAATATTGAGACAGACTGTCTGCCTGGTTGTACATTATGACTTGCTCTGCAATCTGTATACAAACTAATGAGGTGTGTAATTCTGTAAACGTATTGATTGTGACCATTTCAATTGCTGGGATGCATTTAGATAGTTTTTGATACTTTTGTGTCTCTTTCAAATACATAATTGAATTAAAATAGGATTAAGCAACAATGTATCGATTTCAGATCTGAAAAGTCATGAACAGTTTCCATGAGGAAAGAAAAAGTAGAAGAGGAAAAATTAATTGAGAAGATAAAGATTTAATAAGCAGAAATAAAATATATAATTATTATAATGACTAACTGAAAATGATAAGAACTGTAAATGTGACCTAGAACTACTCTGGAGTGGGCAGAAAGCCCTTACTTATATCTGTTTAATCTATCTATTTATCTATCTCAATCTATCTATCTATCTATCTATCTATCTATCTATCTATCTATCTATCTATCTCTTATCTATATATCTATCTCTCTATCTCATATCTATCTATCTCATATCTATCTACCTCTATCTATCTATCTATCTATCTATCTATCTATCATCTATCTATCTCATATCTATCTCATATCTATCTATCTATCTATCTATCTCATCTATCTATCTCATATCTATCTCATATCTATCTATCTATCTATCTATCTATCTATCTCATATCTATCTATCTATCTATATATCTATCTATCTCATATCTATCTATCTATATATCTATCTATCTCATTCTATCTATCTATCTCTATCTATCTCTTTCTTTCTTCTATCTATCTATCTATCTATCTATCTATCTCATATCTATCTATCTATCTATCTATCTCATATCTATCTATCTATCTATCTCATATCTATCTATCTATCTATCTATCATATCTATCTATCTATCTATCTATCTATCTCATATAACATGCTGTAAGTCACTCCAGGCATCCACATCTACTAGTATTTAAGATATCAGCATATAGTTTTTTTTTTTCCTTAAAATTTTTTTAATTGGAAAGTCTCTTAACTTTCCCCCTCCTTTCTTTTCTTCTTCCCACTTCCCCTCCTTTTCTATCTCTCTTCTACTCTCTGCTTCCACTCTTCCTGTTTTCTCCATTCCTATTTTCCTTTCTCTCCATTTTGATTCTTCTCTTCTTTTTTTTTTTTTATAAATTCTTTATTTTAGATATTATATAGAAATAACAACAAACAAAGATGGCGTGAGCCAAACAAGCGCTTGGCCTCGATTCTCTTCTTTTTTATCTTGTCTTCACATCCACTTCCTTCTTCGTTTTTCCTTCTCCTCTTCACCTTTCCTCACTTCACTTCTGTTTCCTCTTCTTCTCCACACTTCTCATTTTCAGCTCCACTTCTGTAATTTTTTCCGCTATGTTCTTCTCTTTACTATTCCACCCCCTCTAATATTCTCATCTTTCCTTTCCCTTTGCTCTTCTCCTGTTTTTTTCTCCTCTTCTCTCTGGTCCTTTCTTCTATTTTCTCTACTGCATTTCTTTCCTTTCCTTCCCCTTTTCTTCTCTTCTCCTCTCTTCTCTTTACTTCTTCACTCCACTATTCTCCTTTTCACTTATCTTCACCTTCAATTCTCTCTTCTCTGTCCCTCTGCTTTCATCTCATCTTTACTCTTCACTTCTCCACCTCTTCTCTCTTCTTCTCTCCTTTTGTTCTTCTCCTTTCCCATTCCTCTCCACTCTCATCTCTACTTTCTTCTCTTCTTCAATTTCCCTCACCTAACTTTTAGATGTAAAAAAATAACAAACAATTATACTCACCTTTCCTCACCTCTTCTGCGCCTCCTTGTGGCGTCCGCAGCTCTATCTGGATCCTCTTCCGGGCTTCATGATGCTCAGCACTCCCCATGTGACCGCTAAGGCCCAATCATAGACCTCCTCAGTGACCCCGGGAACATGACATTACCCAGAAGCCTGGAAGAGACACCTCAAGGAGGCCGAGAAGAGGTGAGGGAAGGTGAGTATAATAGTTTGTTATTTATTACACCTCCATGGGCCTCCACCTATTATACTCTGGGGTCTGAAGAGATAACAGGGTATAATAATTTCATTTCCAGTTCTATTTGAACTTATTTGACCCAAAACAAATCTTTGGGCCAAACCATCTGAACTCGAAATGAAACAAATCTTCAGAGGTTCGCCCACCTCTAAATGCTAGTGACATTACACCTTTGTCATTGCCACCCTAGGTGACCACCTACTGCTTACTCCTCTTCTACTGCCATGACTGAGAATACATGCCACCTGGAACTACAAGGAAGTGAAGACAGATAAATCACACTCATATTTCATATATCATTCATGGATGATGACATCATATGACCACCAATGCAGTATTTTCAATGATTGTGATCCTTCCTTGACTACAATGGTAAAGTAAGATTAATATGTGGACTTTGGGCTCCTAAAATGTTATAAATGGAATTCTTAGCTTATGCTGTACATATATTAAAAATATATTGCTTGACAATGTTGACAATTTAGATCAGTGATGGTCAACTCAAAATTTTGTGAGGTCCCCAAATGTGGCAAATAAAGTGGCTGCCTTAAGAGGACAATACCTGTCCATATACCCTGTTATTGCATATGGGTGTTGTAAAGTTTCACCACTTGCATGGGAACCATCGCTGTGAAGGTTATTCTGTAGAGTTATGGTTTACATGGATGGCCATATCTTGGCTTCCCACCACTGAGCATTTAGAGTGATAGTCAACACAACTTATTCTAGGGCCCTTACATGTGACCTTCAAATTTCATTTGAGGACAATCCCTGTCTATATGCCCTGTTATGGTATACAGATGTTATAGAGAGGTGTTCTCGCTCAGGACCCACCTCCATAATTTAAAACAAGAAGCCTCTCTATAAGTCCATATATCACATGGATGGCCACTCATCTTACTGGAGATACTCAAAGCTGAACAACTAGAGCCAACCAGAGATGGATGTACCTGTTCATAATGAGACGGGTTTGCTACAAATTTTCCCAAAAATTTCAGTCTTGGCCACAAAATTTTGGGAGTTTGGTATTATACTTCAGGCCCCAGAGTGTAATGAGTGGGTGTCCGTGGAAGGTATGAAAAAAAAAATAGACACTGATACTCACCTTTTCTCACCTTCCTGGGTCTCTACTGTGGTGTCTGGTCTTCTCACAATATCTTCTGGCCTCTCAGGTGACATCACTGCGGCCAGGTCTCTGCTAAGGCCTGAGATTGTGCCTCAGTGGTTCAATTCCAAAATGAAGATCAGGCAGCACTCAGGGTGTAGAGTTAGGAGAAGGGTGCACGTTCTCAGGGTTTGACCACCACCCTGTGCGTTACAATTAAATAAAGAGAGTAGAACCACACTCCAGAGAAAAGGTTATGCTTCTTAAATAGTTTTAATAAAGGTGCAACGTTTCGGGTTATGAACACTTCGTCAGGCACCATGAAATAAATTTAAATATTAGAATGCATGAAGCAGCTATGGCATCCAGCCCGTGCAGTCTTGGGGTTCCACAAGGTAATAAAGTAGTTATCGTCTGTTGACACGCCAGGGGAGACAAGCTTGAATAGGGAATTTTATTCCTGGAGGATACTTTGGCATATAGGAATCCCGCTTGCTATGGCTGGTTTGCCGGTATGTAGAAGTCAGGAGAGCCGGTATTGGATGAATAGGTGTGTCAAGTTACCAGAAATCAGGCAGTGGTCACCTGTGCCACATCAACGTCATGACCCTTTGAAAAGACCAGAGGTTGTGGAGGCTGGAAGATGCCAAATTAGAGCCCCAGAGAGGTGAAGAAAGGTAAATATTATTCCTGGGCCTTTGCTTATTATAATCTTGGGTCTAAAGAGCCCCCATAGTATAATAATAACACTTCTGGTTTGGATCGAGAACCAAAACTTGCAAGTGAACCTCATGAACATTCCCCAAACGAATCTCACAAGGTTCGCCCAATCCCTTTAAGAATTCTTAAATTTTCCCATCCAACCCATCTCATTCAACCATGTGCAGGTCACAGGATAGACCTTACAAACATGCTCCACCATGGTGATGCCGAACATTAAGCACATGATGGCCGCATGCAGTCCCAAGGACCACCAGTTGGACCTTACTGAAGTAGACACTTACATACGAGGAGACACTTTGCCTCCTCGATGATGAAGCCGCTTGTAACCGCGCAAGACAAATGAAAATATTTAACAAGCATAATTCTCTGTTTGATTTAATAGGGCCCAATAAATGGAATCTATAAAGCCGCAGTAATGAAATGAGCACGCCATTTATCTTGCGTGTTGTCCTCTCCGTGTTCTTTTGTCCTTTGATTGCACTGGTGGATAATATTATTTTGTTCCCAAGGAAATCTGTCCCTTTGATTAGGTTGCTGATATTCGCTCATTTGTCACTGTTCTATCACGCTACGCCATGTAACAGCAGGGACTCCTGATTATTTAATTGCTTGTAAGAACTCATTAAATTTTCCTATCAATCACGGGACATATGGTGAATATCACCCAATGGTGTGAGAGTCTGAAACAAAGATCTTTCACCAATTATACAGCGGGTTCCTGCCACAGCGGCTACTGCTTGTTTGTACAGATCTTTTATGTGAAGTATAAAATAGTCTCTTGTACAATACACAATCCATAAAGTAACACGTAACCTGGTTATATGGTGTGGAGGTAACAGAGGCCGGACTATGAGTGAGCGGAGCAGCTGGATATGAAGAACTTTCTATCTGATATCTATTCATGCATCTCATATCTATCTATCTATCTATCTATCTATCTATCTATCTATCTATCTATCTATCCCATATCTATCTATCTATCTATCTATCTATTCATGCATCTCATATCTATCTATCTATCTATCTATCTATCTATCTCATATCTATCTATCTATCTATCTATCTATCTCCTATCTATCTATCTCACTATCTATCTCATATCTATCTAATATCTATCTATCTATCTATCTATCTATCTATCTATCTATCTCATATCTATCTTTCTATCTCATATCTATCTAGTTATTCTCTATCTAATATCTTTCTATGTATCTATCTATCTATCTATATCTTTAAAAAAACAAAAAAAATATACAATTTAGACAGCACATTCCCGTGTGAACAGGTGCAAGCTGCTACGGCAGTAATAAAAATACAATTACAGTAGCCCTCTGTACACACCAAGACCTATATAAATAGAGCTGACAATGCATTTCTGCTATTTGTTAAATACACATATACATTTTCTACTATTAATTACTATTAGAGATAGAAGAACCTCTCAAGATTCATTTTATTTCAAGTTCACCTGGCTCCAGTTCAAGATTAATTCTGGGTCAAACAAGTTTGGTACAAAGCACAGCTTAAATTAGCTTAAAACATAGTGCAGGGATCAGCAACCTTCAGCGCTCCAGCTGCTGTGAAACTACAACTCCCAACATGCTCCATTCACTTACAGCAGAGCAAGTATTCATGCTGGGAGTTGAAGTTTTACAACAGCTGGAGTGCCGAAGGTTGCCTACCCCTGACATACTATAAGACATTCTTAGGGCTCCTGGGAACTGATCTATAAAAACATAGTGTATGACACTGTCAGGGCTCCTAGTACTATATATCTATAATACATAGTGTATGACACTGTCAGGGCTCCTAGGACTATATATCTATAAAACATAGTGTATGACACTGTCAGGGCTCCTAGGACTATATATCTATAATACATAGTGTATAACACTGTCAGGGCTCCTAGGAACTGATCTATAAAACATAGTGTATGACACTGTCAGGGCTCCTAGGACTATATATCTATAAAACATAGTGTATAACACTGTCAGGGCTCCTAGGAACTGATCTATAAAACATAGTGTATGACACTGTCAGGGCTCCTAGGACTATATATCTATAAAACATAGTGTATAACACTGTCAGGGCTCCTAGGAATCTATCTATAGAACATAGTGTATGACACTGTCAGGGCTCCAAGGAACCTTTCTATAAAACATAGTGTAGAGCACTGTCAGGGCTCCTGGGAAGACATTTGGGAGACAAATTTGGGAGACGAATATGTGGCTGTGTGCCTAGTTGAAAAGTGGTGGAGTGATGAATTGGCTTTTCAAAAAAAAAAAAAAACAACTAAAAATTACCTTGATGGGAGCAAATGTGACATCCAAATTGTTTTGATTTCTTTGATGCACCAACAGTGTGGTATAGTTGAATGTGATGGTGGACCAGGCCGCAGGATATGTCTGACTGAGTGATAGCTGTGGTAACGTGTGACGTGTTCCAGCCCTCCCAGCCTTATACTGTATATGACATCAGCACTGTAAGGTGTCCAACTACCAGTGAGTATTGCCTGAGAGGATGTCAGGTGCGGACAGGTGACACCAGAACGTCACAGTGACTCACGAACATGTGTCTTCTGTATTTTCACTGATCAATTTTAGTTTGTTTGAAACTAATCATCATTTATTCGGATTCATTAGAAACCGAGCCATTTGGAATATTTGGGTCAAGCCCAGTATGAAACGAATCAATTCACCCATCTCTAGTTACTATCTATACATATAAATTTATTACTATTAGTTACTATCTATACATATAAATTTATAACTACTGTATTAGTTACTATCTATACCACAGGTGTCAAACACAAGGCCCGCGGGCCGAATCCGGCCCGTTGCCTTCTGTTATCCGGCCCGGCACTTATCTGGCCCCGGGCGGCATTTTTTATTGTCTATGTAATGTAAACCAGCCCAGGACAGGCCGCTTAAAAAAAAAAAAAAAACAAAGCTACGCGATACCTGTCCTGGGCTGGTTTACAAGACCTCTGCATGTCAGCGCAGGCGGCGATACAATGACGTCATCGCGCCTCCTACGCTGACACGCAGACGTCGCGGACAAGAAGAGGAGGAGGCGGCGGCTGCATCAAGGCATCGCAGGTAGGTGAAGATAAGTTTTTTTTATATATATAAATAGGCCGTTGCCTGCTGGAGCATCCCCGGCACGTAATGGCCTATTTACTTACCGATCCCCGCTGCTGGTCGTGGCCGCCCCCGCTTCCCCTTCTGTTATGGGACGCAGAAGCGGATGTGTGCAGGAGCGGGGATGGTAAGTGAGGCCGCGGCCGGCGAACCCCATCAAATACTACTATTATTATACTCCGGGGGCTTTTCAGACCCCGGAGTATAATAATCAGAGACCCAGGGGAGGTGATAAACATAAAAACCTGTGTTACTCACCTCTCCGGCGATCCGATGTTGCTCCCAGCCGGCTTCGGCCTTCTTTGGTGACGTCCCAGGCGTCACGTGAGCCAGGCGGACGTCATTATGTTGCGACGCCGGTCTGTGCGACATTGAAGAAGGACGAACGCAGGGAGCGCACCGGAGCCCAGGTAAGTAACACTGGTTTTTATGTTTGTCACCACCTGGGTCTCCGATCATTATACTCTGGGGTCTGAAAAGACCCCAGAGTATAATAATAGTTCATGGGTGGGGGGGTCACTATGGGGCATAATACCGTGTGCAGGGGCCATTATGGGGCATAATACCAATGCAGGGGCCACTATGGAGCATAATACCGATTGCAGGGGCCACTATGGAGCATAATAACGTGTGCAGGGGCCACTATTGAGCATAATACCGTGTGCAGGGGCAACTATGGAGCATAATACCGTGTGCAGGGGCAACTATTGAGCATAATACCGTGTGCAGGGGCAACTATGGAGCATAATACCGTGTGCAGGGGCAACTATGGAGCATAATACCGTGTGCAGGGGCCGCTGTGGGGCGTAATACCGTGTGCAGAGGCAACTATAGAGCATAATACCGTTTGCAGGGGTAAACAGTATTTGTATAGTGCTTAATTTTTGATATATTCAGAAAAGGATGAGGATAGTATGTAACATGGCAATGTCTTAGGTTTTAACAATACATTATGTTCTTCCTGGTTGACCTCAAAGGGCTGATTGTAACAGTAGTAATGTACAAATGTAACTACTGCTTAATACCTCGCTTATCTGTTAAGGAGAAGTTACTTTTATACATGTGAAAAATACTCTTGGCCCTTCAAGGTACTCCGTGAGGCTGAAGTGGCCCCCGGAGAAAATGAGTTTGACACCCCTGATCTATACGTATAAATTTGAAAAGTTTTGAAAAAATATATATATATAAATTCTAATCAACCCATTTCCCTAGAATATATTTAACAGAAATGAAACAAAAAACCACACATTAGGCATCTCCGTGTCACAAAAAATCCAGATTGTAGGAATATAATAAGCGTATTTATAAAATACAATGAATAGAGAGGAAAAAACAAAAAAGTTAGAATCAGTTTTTTTCTGTTATAGTTTTTTTTTAAAACAGGAAACAACTATACAAAGTTAGTATCACCATGATTATACTGACCTGCAGAATATAGGTAATATTTTATTTTCATTACACATTGAATGCCATAAAAAAAAAATCTGCAAGAAAATTGCACAATCTAATTTTTTTTCTATTTCCACATCATTCTGATTTTTTTTTAAGCTTCTCAGTCCATTGTACAAAATATTAAATGGTGCCCAGTACAAATTGTCCCATAAATATAGGCCTTCGTATGGCTCTGTGAAAGGAAAAATTAAAAAGTTAATTGTACAGTGAACAGTAAAAAATAAAAATGCAAAAATAAAAAATGACTGCAAAAGGAAAGTCAGGATAGTTCGAGAACTAAAATATTTATGTCATATAATTAGTATTGGATTGGTGGAAGTGCGCCCCCACAGGTCAGCTAATCAAAGCAGCTTCAAAGATCATGTGACATCATGTTCATCAGTACAGCTCAGTCCCATTCAAGTGAATAGAGCTGAGCTGCAATACCAAGCACAGCCGCTGTTCATTATATGGTGCTGTGTTTTGTAAGTAGAGCCTCTTCAAATGGTTGATCCCTCTCCAATCTAATATTGATGACCTACCCTAAGGATAAATCATGAATGTTTTAGTCCTGGGAGACTCCTTTAACCCTAGTGACATTTTTCGATTTTCGTTTTTGTCTCCCCACCTTCCAAACCTCATAACTTTTTTATTTTTCCATTCACAGAGACGAATGAGAGCTAAATGTTTGCAGGACAAATCGTTCTTCATAATGGTACCATTTATTTTTCTTTACAATGCACTGGGAAGCTGGAAAAAAATTCAGAATGAGGTGGAATTGAAGAAAAAGTGCATTTGTGCGACTTTCTTATGGGCTTCGTTTTTACGGAGTTCGCTCTACAGCCAAAATTGACATGTCACCTGTATTCTATGGGTCAATACGATTCCGGGGATGCTAAATTTACGTATATTGTTTTATTTACATTTGAACCCCTTAACAAAAATCCAAAACTTTGTAAAAAAAAATTTTTCTTAAAGTTGCCATATTCTGACACCTGTAACTTTTTTAGATTTCTGTGTACAGGAATGCATAGGGTGTCTTTTTTTGTGGGGCCAGGTGTTCTGTTTAGTTATACCAATTTGTGGAAAGTCTATTGCTTTCACTTTTTATTAAAATTTTTATCATAGGTGAAACAGCAAAAAAAAAAAAAAGTGGTTCGACCTGTTTTTTTTTTACTTTTTTTAAATACTGTAAATATTAGACCCCTTAGAGCTTGAACCCCAGGGGGTCTGATCACTAATGCAATGTATTACAATTACATCTTTGACCGAGTTGCTGGGGGCCTTAATGTCCGCAATCTGTGCTGTATAATACAGCGAAGACCTGGCAGCTATGATGCTTGGTCAGCTAAATAGTTAAATACCCAACATCCGCCATACTATTATGGCGGATGTTGGGAAGGAGTTAAACAAAAATATCTTGTGAAACATTTAGGAATTTCAACCATTTTTCTACAAAGCCTCTTCATTTCAGGGGCTCAAAAGTAATTGGACAACTTTACATTACCAGAAATAAAATATTCATTTTTAATACTTTGTAGAGAATCCTTTGTAGGCAATGACTGCTTGAACTCTGGACCCATGGACATCACCAAACGCTGGGTTTCCTCCTTTGTGATGCTTTGCCAGGTCTTTTCTGCAGTGTCTTCAGTTGTTGCTTGTTTCTGGGTCTTTTTGCCTTAAGTTTTGTCTTAAGCAAGTGAGTGGCATGCTGGATTGGGCAGAAATCTGGTCATTGCAGAATATTCCACTTCTTTGTCTTAAAAAACTCCCAGGTTGCTTTCACAGTATGTTTTGGGTAATTGTTAAGAAGAGCCGTCCAATCAACCTGGCTGCATTTGGTTGAATCTGAGCAGTAAGTCTATCCCTGAACCCTTCAGAAATCACCCGGCTGCTTCTGTCTTCTGTCACATCATCAATAAACACTAGTGACCCAGGGCCATTGAAAGCCATGCATGCCCAGGCCATCACACGGCCTCGGCATGCATGCCACCATGTTTTACCGAGGATGTGTTGTGCTTTGGATCATGAGTCATTCCAAGACTTCTCCAAACTTTCTTCTTCCCATCATTTTGGTACGGGTTGATCTTAGTTTCATCTGTCCACTGAATGCTGTTCCAGAACTGGGCTGGCTTCTTTAGATGTCTTTTGGCAAAGTCTATTCTGACTTTTCTATTTTTGAGACTGATGAATGGTTTGCACCTTGTGGTGAACCCTCTGAATTTGCTCTCCTGAAGTCTTCACTTTATGGTTAGTACTAAGATACTGATAGACTTAGATACTGATACACCGACTTCCTGGAGAGTGTTCATGTTTTGGGTGGATGGTTCACCATGGAAAGGATACTGCAGTCGTCCACCACTGTTGTTTTCCATGGACGTCCAGGTCTTTTGAGCTCCTGAGCTCACCAGTAATCTTTTTTTTACCAAAATGTACCAAACTGTTGATTTGGACACTCCTAACAATTCCTCTATCTCTCTGATGGATTTCTTCTTTTTGTCAGCCTAATAATGGTCTTTTTTTTTTTTAACTTCCATTGAGAGCTTCTTTGACTACATGTTGTGGGTTCACAGCAACAGCTTCCAAATGCAAATGCTATACCTGGAATCAACTCCAGACCTTTTACCTGCTTAGTTGATGATCAATTAACCAAGGAAAAGCCCATGGGGCCCAGTAGTAGCTTTTGAGATAATTGTTCAATTACTTTTGGTCCCTTTGAAAAAGAGGTAGCTACATATTACAAAAATTCCTAAACCCTCTTACAACTAAGGATGAGAATACCCTCAAGTTAAAACTGAGAGTCGGCGCTATAAGCCCATATCTTTAATATATTTTGGTATGCAGCTAAAATGCCAAAATTTGTGCCACTGTCCAAATTTTCTAGACCTAACTATATATAGGACCCATGGGGTTATCGAAATATTAGGTGAAAGGAGATGTGTACTTGGAAAACCCCCTTAGCACAATTTGATACAATTTGTGGCTGTAGTGAGTATAGAAGTTGCAGTCACACTCAGGTTCTGGTACCTGAGAGGACCCAACCACTGGCATGGCACTTAAAGAGGACCATTCACTCCCTCCACCAACTCTTCACATCCACCACAGAGTGGTCGCTCTACTGATACTGTTGTCAGGTGGGCAATCCCTGACTACCTGCTCAAGCCAAGGACTGCCCATCTGAGCAAAGAGCTTAATTAGCATATTGGGTGCTAACATCACCAATTGCTCAGGAACAGTGGAGGCTAGAGAAAAAAAATTGCCAGAGTATGTGAAGTGGAGCCTATTGAAGGATACAAAAAGTTGGAGGTGGTGAAAGCTCCTCTTTAAAGTAAACTGTCAGTTGATTTTGGATCACTAAAGTCTCCGCATACCATTATGTAGCTGGGATTTAGGGTCCCAGACCTTTGTAAAAAAAAAGTTAACACACCACTGGCTAGGACATCAGATTATGAATGTATTGGAGGGCTGAATCGGAGTCTGGTGAACAGAACCCAGGCCAATTGTAACTCAATTTTTTGATTTTGAAGATGGGTAGCAGTAAATTGCACAGGTCTGGGACCCTAACCCCCGCTGCTTAGCATTCCTAAACCACCTGACTAAGGATGAGAGAACTGGTTTGTAATGCCAGATTCATTACGACAAATATTTTCTGGGTTCACCACCCATGAGCCACTGTTATACTCTGCAGCCTCTTCAGATCCCACAGTATACTGAGCAAGAGCCCAGGGGAAGTGAGTAAACATAAACAGTCTTATCCTGCACTCCTTCATGGTGTCCGGTGCGGGTCCTTGTATTCTGTGGGCCTCTTCTGGCCTCCTGAATGACATCAGTGACCCTGGGTCTGAAGAGTCCTGAAGTGTACGAGCAATCCTGAGCAAGTTTGGTCCAAAATAATCCTCGCAACTTCTCCCGCAAAGTTTCGAATCTTGCAAATATTTGTGAAAAAAATTTTATGAGGTTCACCCAAAATTACATTTAAGTTCACTTTAACCCTTTCACAACATTCCCCATACTGTTACGCTAGGCAGCCTGTAATAGAAGTATAGGGATTTCAAAATACATTGCAATGCCTTAGCATTGCAATGCACTGTATTAATGATCAAACACCCTGAGGCTCCTAGGGGGTCTAAAAATAAAAGTAAAAAAAAAAATGTAAAAGAAAAATATTTAAAAAATTTATAAATATTAAAAGTTCAAATCGTGCCCTTTCCATGGATCAGATATAAAAATAAATAATGTAAAACCCATACACATTAGGTATCCCTGCATCCAAAAAAGCCTGGTCTACAATTTTAAATAAAAAAAAAAATTTCCCATAAGGTGAACTCCTTTTTTTCCCCCCATTTTGCTTTCCATAAAAATTTTAATAAAATGTGATATAACATCAAACATTCCCCAAATGGTATAAATAAAAATAAAATCTCACCCACAAAGGACAATCTATGCAGCCACGTACACGGAAATATAAAAAAGATATGGGTGTCAGAATAAGGTGACTCTATGAAAAGTTTTTTTATTTCAAAGTTTTGGATTTTTTTTTAAGGTTTTAAAAAAATCTATATAAATTTGGTATTGCCATATTTGCACCGACCCATAGAATACAGGTGACCTGTCATTTTGACTGCACAGTCAACGCCGTAAAAACAAAGCCTGTAAGAATTTCACGAAAACACAGTTTATCTCTAATTCCACCCCATTCTGAATTTTTTTCCCGCTTCACAATACGGATGGAATTGTATGGAATAGTTAATGGCGCCATTACAAAGAACAATTTATCCTGAAAAAAATTAAGCCCTAATTCAGCATTGTGAATGGAAAAATAAAGAAGTTTTTGGAAGGCGGGGAGTAAAAAACAAAAATCAAAAAATGGCAGGGGTGGGAAGGGGTTAAGTGGACATCCGTATTATAAATTGCACATGGAGGGGTGCTGGGGGAAGCCCAGTTATAGATTTTACAATGGGCATCAGGGCTTACATTTCTGGATAGACAATCTTGGAAAAGATGCAACTTTTTAAAATCTTTTTGAAAGTTTAACCTTAAAGTGAAAGACCTTCCTAAGACTGTCGCTTTACATGATTAAAAAATAAAGTGGAAATCCAGGATAACAGATTCGGCACCTGTATACTGAAAGTCTTGTCTGCTGACGGATATGTAGTGTATACACTCTGGAGTATAATAACCACCTGGGGGGCTCCAGAAATATTGCACAAGTCTTTGTTGTTTCAGGAGTTGGAAACGCTCAAATGGGTCATCTTATGTTATATTCATCACCGAATGAATATTTCAATCCCATTTTTCTTTATAGTTTTGTTGCTTGTGGCATTTATAATTTTACTCCTTAAAACCCTGAGTAATGATTTACTTTGATTATCGTTCTGTACCGCAGGGTTGTCAGATAACAGACTTCTCACATATTCTTAGGAGAGTCTTCGGAGATTATCAGGACACTTAAGCACTTTTTTTAATGGGACTTTTGGTGTTCGCTTGTAAGGTCATTGTTTCAGAAGGGAAGTCCCCGGATCTATCAGTTTTGTAAAGGTCTTTCCGTAACATAAAGTACTCGGGGATAGACGACCCTACATTGTTTTCTAGTAATACGGTACTTTTTAGGGCAATGTATCACCAATTTTTTTAAATTTATTTATTAAAACCAAATTTTTTCTAGTCTGTTTTTATTTTCTGATTGTAGATATTTTTTTTTCTATTTCCTGTCCATGATTATGGGGGCGGCCATCTTGCCTGAGTTTCTGCCCTGCTCAATTAACAGCATTTAGTGATCTGCTTTACAGCATAGTCACAGACATAGGCAGCAATAGTCTGGAACCGACTCATTGAGGTCTATGGGAGTGTTTTCTAGACATGTTCTATAAGCTGTGACATCATCTATTGTCAGTAGTGGATGCAATGGTGGGTCAGTGGTGTTATCTATAGAGGTCTTATCTTCTATTGTAATTCTGTGATGTAAAGGAGGTGACTGCTGCAAAGAAAACCCTTGCGGAATTGGAAAATGCCAGTCTATTATTAGGCTTAGTGGTCAAAATGAAAATTGCAGGATATAGAACTTTTTGAAAAGATAAAGTTATGACAGAAATATAATAGCATGGAAAATGAAAAATAAATTCATCAAAAAATTACAAAAAATATCTTAACATAAAAATAAAGTCTTAAAAATAGGTCGTCTTCTGGTGACACATTCCCTCCAACTTGGATGCGCTATTTTAGTGACCTGCAGGAATATAACCTGTTGGTCTTTGAAGTTTCATAATGTTTTATAAAGTTTTGCATTTTTCTGGCCTTTGCTACTATTCCTTCAAGGGTTTAAAATGCCAATTCATTTCTGCTGAGTCATCCGTGTAAATGGGAGGGGCATTTTCACAGTTATTTCTAGAAGGTGGGAGGAGCTTAGCTGATTAATTAGCCTAGCAAGTCCCTTAGCCAGTTAGGTAAGTGTGCAGTTAGGTTGAGTAGAGTCCGGACCAGATACCTCTGCCCCTGAGATTTAGTGTAGTTAGGCCAGGAACCCTGTAACAGGCTGCCCCACACCATGGGGCCCCCAAATGTCTCAGACAAATTACCTTAGAGAAGATCTGATTGCTTCTCAGTGAATAAACTTGTATCCACGGCCAAAATGAGCCCCAATAGTGGCCCAAAGACAGGAGCAAGTTAAGGCCCTTGAATGAGGACACTTGGAGTTAGAGTTGTCCCATAATCTCCACGGAAGGGACAGAGGACTAGAGGAGGGAGCAGAGTCCACTTCTGTCCATGATGTAGAGAGCCCTGGAAGAAGTTGTTACAGCTTTAAGTGACTTTGCCTCCATGTTCTGTGATTGGAAGATTATTTGATTGCTTAAAGTGTAAGCAAATTTTACTCCTTTTCCATAAATCCACAGGACAGGTGAAGGGAACAAAGTTTGTAATTTACTTCACTAAAGAAAAGTGTCTGTGTCTTTAACTATTACTCCTGTCTTATCTAATCTGTCTTATCTTATTACGTCTTATCTAAGTGATTTTGGTCTATACTCCATACACAAGCAGCTTCAGTTTTCAATGAAGTCATGGAGAGGGGAGGGGGAGAAGAAGAGACAGAGATAAGAGGCGGTACACAGTTTACAAGTGACGGGGGTGGGGCCTGATTTACTAGAATTGCCTGCAGACAACTGTGATGCAGGTAGAGACTAAAAAATGTAATTCATGGCTAAAATGGAGACATTGGGCAGCAACCAGAGGCGATCTGGAGAATATACAATTGTCAATTATCTGTCTATGGCACTGACAGAGCTTGGCGATCTTCATTAGTCCCATAGACCGCAGTGGCAGCGGGCATGTGCGACCACCACTCCGCCAAATGAAGGGACACAGGACCCCAGTTTTCTATGAGAAGTTGATAAATGTCAATCTTGAGACCACACATTTAGTATTAGAAGGGAAGATTTCTCGTTTGTCTGCTCTTGGTTAGAAAGAAGGATAATTTTTTGTTTCTGGCCAAAAAAAAATTCAAGTCGCCAGGTTAATCTTCTTGGTAATAAATTGTCTTTGATGATTGTTGATCATTTTTGTCTGATATACCCACAAACAATCCTTATAGTTGGCTGTACACTAGGGATTTCCTATGCCAATTTTGCCAGCCTGTTGTTCATGGTTGGGTTTTGAAGGTCACCATTTTGGACAACAAACCAATCTCTGCCACAATCTGTGATCGGGTCCATTCGTGGGATACGGAGCTGTTGTTTAGCATGAACAATTTTTTACTGGCAATGACCCAAAAAAAATCCAACGCTGCAGATCAACTTCTCAAAAGATATCAGCCTTGGTTCAGCATCTGTCTCACTCGTTGGTGTCACAAAAATTCACTAATGGTTGGCAGAAAATGGTCTGAACCTGCCTTATTGGCTATAAATATACTTGCAATTTCTTTGCTTTTCACAATATTTCAAGAATTTTCATGACTTAACCCCCACCAAGATGGACCTAATCCCAACTTTAGGTCATATTATGTTACCATATTGTCTTGCCCCAGTGCACAAAGCTCCAAATCAAATATCACAATGTGAACTCTCTCATAATTTTAATTCAATTTTTTTGGCCAGATTAGTCTGATGCTTGTCATACATGCCCTCCATTGTCTAAGCTTATCTAGGAAAATTTGCAGTTCTCGAGCTGGCAACTCTTGTGAACATCTAATGGTGGACATATTAGTGGTCTACTGGCTTGCCTGTGAACCTATAGAGCTTAGTTATAGGTGAAGAGGTCTTACAACTTGGTGGCCCAACTTAAAGAGGACCTTTCACCACCACAAATTTTATGTAGAGATCCAGGAGTAACCCAAATGCACAAATTTGTCCTTCCTTACTTTGGCTCTTGGCTTGAGATATCCCGAAACAAGTGGTGCAAGACCAACTAGTAGTTTTTGTTTTATTCTTAACTAGAGGTGATTGAAGCTGTTTGATTTAAACTGAATTTGACCCAAATTTTCCAAAAGTTTTGGGCTCAGCCTGAAAGTGATACTTTTGGGGTTTGTCACCGAGGAAACACTATCCAGTCTAGTGGTTCCCCAGTGTGCTCTTCTGGCTGATGTCATGTGCCCCGGGGTCACCGTGTAGACCTGTGATTTGGCCTCAGTGGTCACATGGCCACCACAGGCTGCCACAAAGATTTTCAGGATATGTGAGGAAAAGTTCTGAGCCTCAATTTATTAGTATAATAACACTTCCATCCCGAAATGAACCAGAAGGCTGGACCTAACGATTATATTTCTACTCATTCTACGTAATAGAGTAACACAAGGCTGGTCATCTCACGACCACTCCATTTGGGATGCCATAGTAAGGAAGGACACACACTTGCTCCATTTTACCCTTTAGTACTTGTTCTTTCTTTCGTATAAACTGTAGACAGATCTGGCCACCTAAAAGATATTCCAAGAGGTCCATCTTTTATTTTCGAAGACAACACGTCACCACCACTCGGACCTTCTTGCCACTTATAGTCTCGTTGAAGTTGCTATCCAAAGTGAGTTGTCTCAAATTTATAGGGACCTGCTAAGTGCCTGTACACTGCCAGGTATCGCGTGGGCTCATTAAGCACCTTCTTAACGTGTGACCCATGTGAAGATATGACAACGGGCGTTTCATCAATAGGTAGTAAGACAGATAATTTAACGGTAAAAGCTCTAATTGGTCTAATTCACTAACTGACCTCTCACCACTTGATTCACTAGTACAATCGAGCTCTGATAAATCCTTTAATTGTAAATTGCACACAGCTGTGAGCTGTTTCTCATGCTGGCACAAAAATACTATCATCGACTGTTTCATCTCTACGACCTGGTAATTTGAAGCATATGCAACTGTTCTTAACGCTGAAGGCTTGACATACCACAAACAGCAGATGTTGCAGCTGCCCCGGCGATGCTTTATTTAATTCAATTACGTCTTTTGGAGATATGTTAAGAAGCTACGAGAGAGACAAGGGAGGGCAAGGGAATGTTAAAAATGGAGCCCCTGGTTGAGGCCCAGGTGGCTCTGTAGGCAAATGATTGGGTGAATATCTAAATGATCTTTTTAATTGAGTAGACTGACGACTAATCAGGGTCATGAAGTGTTATCATACTGATGAGCTGAGTGGAGCCCCGGGTTGCTCTGCAATTAATGCCGCTTTTGTGAAAGGAGAAAAAGAATGATAATGTATGCCATCTGGCAATTGTTTATGATAAAAGCAGCGGTTTTCTAAAAATTCCACATAAATGGTATTCATAATGATCTGAAATTTTATTTATTTTTTTGCAATTTTTTTTTTTTTTTTTTTTTAATTTTTCCCAAATGAAGACGAGAACCCAAAAATCCAGACCTCCACAACTAAATTTTCGGCAAAAGGCAAAACATTAATTTTGTTGTTATTAGTTGTTTACGTCTTCTCGGTCGCCTAGCTCCTTAAGATGCTGGTCCGTTTGGCTAGGTTTTCTAGAAGCGTGCTGCCATGTTCTACTGCTATACAGATGACAAGAATTTTTGGTAAAAATATTTAAAAAATAACAGCCCTAACGGCAATGAAGTAGGGTGCAAAAAAAATCATACAAGGGTATAGGCTCTTACCCCTCAAATTACAAAATCCAAAAATAGAGGCAGCACCCCAATGAATAAAGGGGAAGGTGGTAGATTTATTCGCCCAATTGCAATGTTTTGGTCCAGCTCCATGGGACTTTTCTCAGGACATGGAGTTGGAATGAACATATCAACCACCTTTATTGGAGTGCTGGCTCTATTTTTTGGCTTTTTTATTTTTTGCAGGTATTAGATGGGGAACCTGTCATTTGCTCCAATGTATCTAAAATTAAAAAAAAAAAAAAAAAAACTTTTCTTGATTACAATTGTAACGAGTTAAGTTTGTTGCAAATTTTTTGTCTGAATCTGAAATTTTTGGGGTTCGCTGCTTCCTCCTCTCCAGGCCTCTTCTGACCTCCTGAATGACATCAGCTGGGGACTTCTGAGGCCTCTGATTGGACCTCAGCAGTCACTCGGGGATGCCAAAGTCTTGGTACTTGTATCTAAGTATCATGACCCTTGAGGCCAAATCACAGGCCACAGCAGTCCCCTCAGGCTATTGACATCATTCAGGAGGCCAGAAGAGGCCCAAAAAAGACAGGGAGCCCAAGAGAGGTGAGTAACACTGTTTGGTATATTCCCTCACATCTGAAGAGGCCCAGATTATAATAATAGCTCCTATTTAGACCAAATAAGTTTGGCCCAAAACAAACTTCCAGGTGAACCTCGCACATATTAGTGACCTGAATATCACAAGGTTTACCTAACACTACCCCCGATGTCTTTTGTTTACAGCTCATATGCATCCCCATGGTTACAGACTACAGATATATAAATGGGGGGTCAGTCCAGCAAGATGGTCACAATTAGATGAAAATATTCTACTCAATAGTCAAAAAAAACAAATATTTGTTAAATAAGGAGCCATTCCCACTTTGCAATATTCTTTTATTTTTCAGATAATGTCTCTGATAACATTTACACGTCTGAATGTTTCCACTCCATATCTGATCCCATTCTCCAGCTCTTGCAAAGGTGATATCAATGTGTGACCACAATTACAATTTTAAAGGGGTTCTCCATGTTGGGATATTTTTTAAAGGGGTTTTCCAGAAGCAAAAATTTGGTGAAGTAGGCCCAGAGTGGGTCTAATATATAAAAGATTCAGCACCTCACCATTCTCCCGGAGCTCTCTTTATGATGCTGCCCATCCCAGGTGCCTCCTGCATTCTACTTCCTGGTCCTGTCCTGACACACAGGAAATGCCTGAAAATGACCACTTAGACAATCACGGGCCAAAGTGGTTGGCCGAGTGGGCACTTCCTATGTGTTAAGGTGGGACCAGGAAACAGAGATCAGTGGGGACGTAGCAACGTAGGAATGCGAGTGGGAGGTGTGTATTGGCTCTTTGACTTTTTTAACCCTCTCTGAGTTTGCTGCCATAACCAAACTCAACCATGCATAGTCTAGTCCAAGTTTTAGGAAGTTTTGATCCTATAAAGATGGCCTCTATTGTTTGTTACCATCTTTACCGTCTTGTCTGACTTACAGATATATGTAATGTTTTTGATGAATCTGTGCCCTAAAATAGACTTTAATGAGATCAATGGATAATGTGTCACATGATGGGTCTATACTGGCCTTTAGTCATATATATATATACTAGGAGAAGGACCCAACTTCACATGGGTATATCTCATTTTTTGTTTGTGTAGTGGCCCCATAAGAATTGGCACTGGTCTATTTTGTATGTCGTTTGTGTGTAGTTTAAATATGTTTCAATATATAAGAATGCTGACATCCAGTATGGCAGTCCAGTATAGGTACAGTCTATTTATGGCTATGTTGTTATGGAAACCAGATAAATTAAATGTGAAGTTATATTGGCTGATACACATCATACGACTGAATATTTAAGGACCTGTGAACTGCTATTGAATAATACAGGTCATAAATAGCTTGGTCCCTATGGAATCCTGGTGTAAAGCTGTGTGTATGTCAAGACTGAAGAACCTGTGAGTTTCCATTGGTCCTTAAGCATCATGTGATCATGTGTATCTCAGTTTGGATATCAGTGAAAAACCTGCAATTGGTTGTTATGGAAACCTGGAGTAAAACTGTGTGTATGTGACATTGTGTAACAGTGTCATCCACAGCGCCCTGCCCCTGTAAAGCTGACCTATAGCAGTGAAAAAAAAATGGCTGGGTTGTTATGGAAACCTGGAGTAAAACTGTGTGTATGTGACTTTGTGTAACAGTGTCATCCACAGCGCCCTGCCCCTGTACAGCTGACCTACAGCAGTGAAGACAAATGGCTGGAAACCTGGAGTAAAGCTGTGAGCTTCTAATAGCTGATAAGGGACATATGACCGTGTGTATGGCAGTTGGAATATGAGTGAAAGACTTGCAGGCTTCTGTTGGTCTAAAACCTTCCCGGACACCTGATGTACATGTGTGCCAACTTTGGTGAAGATCAGTCTAGTCGTTTGGTCATGCATAAAGAACAGACAGACAGACAGAAACTCATTTTTATATAATAAGAGAGATATATAAATATATATGTTTCACTATAAATATATGTTGTGCGGTGCCCTGTAAAGATAAAATCCACGCGTGTGAGCCCATGCATTATTTATATTTTTGCATAATCCACACAGTTTGTTTGCAAACATAAGGCAGTGATATGTTAACCCCTTGGATAGAAGTACAAACAGTTTTGTAATGTAAAACAAACAGCCAAGTTTGAACAAGGTCTTTAGTAGCAATTTGAATGGTTTTTGCTATAAACAATTTAACATTAGATTTTAAAGGCTTAAAAGGTTCATGACCGAGCAATTATGATCATAGCGATCCATGACAATGAGCAACTGAATCAACAAAACCATCAAAAATATTCATCACTGATATTGGTCGTGAAAATCTGATTATTTTTCCATGAATAGATGGATGTGCATTGTCAGGGACATACAGTATTTGATTTTGTTGCAGTAAGTTTAAAGACATGACCATAAAAATACTGTGCAAGTACATACAGGTGATTATTACCCTCCCCTGCAGTTCTGCCTGTCTCCTGATTGGTTCAGACTGCTGCTCTCTCCCTCCCCTGCAGTTCTGCCTGTCTCCTGATTGGTTCAGGCTGCTGATCTCTCCCTCCCCTGCAGTTCTGCCTGTCTCCTGATTGGTTCAGACTGCTGCTCTCTCCCTCCCCTGCAGTTCTGCCTGTCTCCTGATTAGTTCAGGCTGCTGATCTCTCCCTCCCCTGCAGTTCTGCCTGTCTCCTGATTGGTTCAAGCTGCTGATCTCTCCCTCCCCTGCAGTTCTGCCTGTCTCCTGATTGGTTCAGGCTGCTGATCTCTTCTTCCCCTGCAGTTATGCCTGTCTCCTGATTGGTTCAGGCTGCTGATCTCTCCCTCCCCTGCAGTTCTGCCTGTCTCCTGATTGGTTCAGGCTGTTGATCACTCCCTCCCCTGCAGTTCTGCCTGTCTCCTGATTGGTTCAGGCTGCTGATCTCTCCCTCCCCTGCAGTTCTGCCTGTCTCCTGATTGGTTCAGGCTGCTGATCTCTCCCTCCCCTGCAGTTCTGCCTGTCTCCTGATTGGTTCAGGCTGCTGATCTCTCCTTCCCCTGCAGTTATGCCTGTGTCCTGATTGGTTCAGGCACCTGATCTCTCCCTCCCCTGCAGTTCTGCCTGTCTCCTGATTGGTTCAGGCTGCTGATCTCTCCCTCCCCTGCAGTTCTGCCTGTCTCCTGATTGGTTCAGGCTGCTGATCTCTCCTTCCCCTGCAGTTATGCCTGTGTCCTGATTGGTTCAGGCACCTGATCTCTCCCTCCCCTGCAGTTCTGCCTGTTTCCTGATTGGTTCAGGCTGCTGATCTCTCCCTCCCCTGCAGTTCTGCCTGTCTCCTGATTGGTTCAGACTGCTGATCTCTCCCCTCCCCTGCAGTTCTGCCTGTCTCCTGATTGGTTCAGGCTGCTGATCACTCCCTCCCCTGCAGTTCTTCCTGTCTCCTGATTTGTTCAGGCTGCTGCTCTCTCCCTCCTTCTGCAGATTTACCTGTCTTCTGATTGGTTCACACTGCTGCTATCTCCCTCCGCTGCAGTTCTGCCTGTCTCCTGATTGGTTCAGACTGCTGCTCTCTCCCTCCCCTGCAGTTCTGCCTGTCTCCTGATTGGTTCAGGCTGCTGATCTCTCCCTCCCCTGCAGTTCTGCCTGTCTCCTGATTGGTTCAGGCTGCTGATCTCTCCTTCCCCTGCAGTTATGCCTGTGTCCTGATTGGTTCAGGCAGCTGATCTCTCCCTCCCCTGCAGTTCTGCCTGTTTCCTGATTGGTTCAGGCTGCTGATCTCTCCCTCCACTGCAGTTCTGCCTGTCTCCTGATTGGTTCAGACTGCTGATCTCTCCCTCCCCTGCAGTTCTGCCTGTCTCCTGATTGGTTCAGGCTGCTGATCACTCCCTCCCCTGCAGTTCTTCCTGTCTCCTGATTTGTTCAGGCTGCTGCTCTCTCCCTCCTTCTGCAGATTTACCTGTCTTCTGATTGGTTCACACTGCTGCTATCTCCCTCCGCTGCAGTTCTGCCTGTCTCCTGATTGGTTCAGGCTGCTGATCTCTCCCTCCCCTGCAGTTCTGCCTGTCTCCTGATTGGTTCAGGCTGCTGATCTCTCCTTCCCCTGCAGTTATGCCTGTGTCCTGATTGGTTCAGGCAGCTGATCTCTCCCTCCCCTGCAGTTCTGCCTGTTTCCTGATTGGTTCAGGCTGCTGATCTCTCCCTCCCCTGCAGTTCTGCCTGTCTCCTGATTGGTTCAGACTGCTGATCTCTCCCCCCCGCGCTGCCTCTCCTGATGGCAGGCGCTGACCCCCCCCCCCCTGCAGTTCTTCCTGTCTCCTGATTTGTTCAGGCTGCTGCTCTCTCCCTCCTTCTGCAGATTTACCTGTCTTCTGATTGGTTAACACTGCTGCTATCTCCCTCCGCTGCAGTTCTGCCTGTCTCCTGATCGGTTCAGACTGTTGCTCTCTCCCTCCCCTGCAGTTCTGCCTGTCTCCTGATTGGTTCAGGCTGCTGATCTCTCCCTCCCCTGCAGTTCTGCCTGTCTCCTGATTGGTTCAGGCTGCTGATCTCTCCCTCCCCTGCAGTTCTGCCTGTCTCCTGATTGGTTCAGACTGCTGATCTCTTCTTCCCCTGCAGTTATGCCTGTCTCCTGATTGGTTCAGGCTGCTGATCTCTCCCTCCCCTGCAGTTCTGCCTGTCTCCTGATTGGTTCAGGCTGTTGATCACTCCCTCCCCTGCAGTTCTGCCTGTCTCCTGATTGGTTCAGGCTGCTGATCTCTCCTTCCCCTGCAGTTCTGCCTGTCTCCTGATTGGTTCAGGCTGCTGATCTCTCCCTCCCCTGCAGTTCTGCCTGTCTCCTGATTGGTTCAGGCTGCTGATCTCTCCTTCCCCTGCAGTTATGCCTGTCTCCTGATTGGTTCAGGCAGCTGATCTCTCCCTCCCCTGCAGTTCTGCCTGTTTCCTGATTGGTTCAGGCTGCTGATCTCTCCCTCCCCTGCAGTTATGCCTGTCTCCTGATTGGTTCAGGCAGCTGATCTCTCCCTCCCCTGCAGTTCTGCCTGTTTCCTGATTGGTTCAGGCTGCTGATCTCTCCCTCCACTGCAGTTCTGCCTGTCTCCTGATTGGTTCAGACTGCTGATCTCTCCCTCCCCTGCAGTTCTGCCTGTCTCCTGATTGGTTCAGGCTGCTGATCACTCCCCTCCCCTGCAGTTCTTCCTGTCTCCTGATTTGTTCAGGCTGCTGCTCTCTCCCTCCTTCTGCAGATTTACCTGTCTTCTGATTGGTTCACACTGCTGCTATCTCCCTCCGCTGCAGTTCTGCCTGTCTCCTGATTGGTTCAGGATGCTGCTATCTCCCTCCCCGGGAACCTCTGCCTGTCTCCTGACAGGACTCAGCACTCGCCCTCCCCTACAGCGCTTCTTGTCTCTTGATTGGTTCAGACTGCTTCCCTTTCCCCTGTGTGTTCCTCTTCCATTGTATTCCAGTCTCCTGGGTGACATCTTGGGCCCTGTGAGACTGCCAAGGCTTGTGAATGGACCTCAGTGGCCAAATGTTGTACACTGTTATGATGCTTGTGGAAGAAGACTGTGATGGAGCCCAGGAGATGTGAGTGAAGATGAGTATCAGTGTTTACTATTTTACTGCACCTCATCTGGACCTCCACTTATGGTGTCTGAAGAGATCCCTGGATGTAATAGTGATTCATGGATGGCGAACCCCAAAAATCTCATTACAAACCGATAGTTTAACTAAAGAAAAACACCCAAACAAAAACAAAACACACCAACTTACATACCGATCCTGGATCCCAAAATATCAATCAACTGCCCCCAATCCTGGCAATTTCCTCCAGTGGCATTGGGTTGCTTTGGCACTGGCAGTGTCTCTCTGAAGTGCTGCCTAGTAGTTAGTATGGGTCTCCTTAAAGGTTTCCTGTACTTCTATTGAGCTGTAGTTTTGTTTGTTAACCCATGGATTGCTATTTAACATTGAAGTCCAGTTTGCCTTTTTTCCCTCATTGTTGGTTTAGGACTGACTTCATCCTGCTAATCGATTCAGACTCCTCTGCGCCAGCTAGACTCATCTAACCTCACTGCAAACTCCACTCTGCTGCATCTAAACTGGTTCCTTTCAGCCTGGTTATTCCTGACCTCTCTCTGATCCAAGAGCTATAATAAGGACTCATTGTCGATGTGCAATGTAACACCTGGACCCATTCTTGACACTCACTATACATAATAGAGACCTGTGCATACCATTTAAAGGAAATGTATCAACAGAAAATTACCTAAATTTTTTTTATGATTAAGTTGAGCTTTTGAAGATTTTTTTTTAATTTTACATGCAATTTTCAATGTGGCCACTAAACCTAATAATAACCTGACCCTTGCCATTTAATCTGTCACCTGATTTACAACACAGATAGGATTACAATAGAAGATAACACCTCTAGAGATAACACCACTGACCCATCATTGAACCCACTACTGACAATAGATGATATCACAGCTTATTTCTGTCCCCTCCCTGCACAGAGCATATCTAGAAAACTCTCAATGAGTCGGCTCCAGACTATTACTGCCTATGGTCATGACTATGCTGTAAAGCAGATCACTAAATGCTGTTAACAGAGCAGAGGAGAAGCTCAGGCAAGATGGCCACCCCCATAATCATGTACAGAAAATAGAATAAAAAATCTACAATCAGAAAATAAAAACAGGTTAGGAAAAGTATTCAATAGTTTTCAATAAATAAATAAATTGGTGATTTCTTTTAATGAGATCCATTGACAGATTTATTTTATATATTTTATTTTTTTTGTTAAAAAATAGATTATTCCAGATTTGGAAACTCTATGGAAATGCAATTACTAGGAATTACTAATGGATTTAGGTAGGATGAAAAAAAAGTGTGATCCCCCATTGCTCCTGTTGTGATGTTTACCCGGTCCCTGCTGGTCTCTACTTCCTGGTCCTATCTTAATACACAGGAAGTGCTCGGAAATACCTGCTCAGCCAATCACTGGTCTACCTGGGTCAAGTGTGAGTTTGCCCTGATACGAAGTCCTGCCGAGTCACATGGTAACCGCCTGATGCTTCAATACTATTAAGATTCAGATTAACGTATTCTCTGTAATATCATTAACTCGGTGAGAATCCGCACGCTGCTTGATCTGGAGACTCTGAATAAACATTTTTAGTTTCCACGTTCAAGGAATAAAATTGTTTAGAATTCTAGAATATTTTAATACTTTTGGCCTCATTTTTTTGCATTGCAAATTAAGGAAACTTACTTGCCCATTTACAATATAATGGACAATTTCTGAGAAATTAGAAAGTGCTTGACAGAACTTTATTTTTGGATTTTTTTTCCAAAAAGTTTTCAGAAACAATTTACTGTTAAATTCCTTCCTTTTAATGTCTATCAAAAAAGATCTTCTGTATTTTAATCCTTTAAAGCCCAGGTGACTTTTGAGGCTTGTCATCATGATGACCTGTGTCTATATTGTTCTATTAGGTTATAAATAGATCATAGAAAGGGGTCGCTGTGCTTGGGGCCCAGTATCATATTGCCACATGAGATTGTCACCTATTTTAGACCCATCCATTCTATTGACATTCAATTCAGTGCCCCCTAATGATGACAGCACAACAGGTTGCTGTTAAAAAAAAAAAATCAAAAATTTTATAATCAAAAATTTACAGTAAAACAGAATATTATCTCTTAGTCATGAAGAAGTGGGGAAAATGATACCAGAGAGCATTTTTTTTAAATGTGATACATCTCTACTAGAGACGAGAGAACCGGTTCATAATTCATTAAGAATTTTTCAAAAATTTCAAGTTTGACCAAACCTGAAATTTTTGGGTTTTGCCACCCATGAATCATTATAATAACTGGAGGACCAGAGGAGGTGTGAAAAAATAATGAACACTAATACTCACCTTCCTCTGCCTCTTCTGGTTCTCTTCAGTTGTCTTCCAGAGTCAAGACGTCAGCACTTCCCACATGACTGCTGAGGACCAATCACAGACCTCACCGGAGCTAGAATCTGCTAAAGTGATCCACCAATCATGTCAAAAAAGCCACATCTGTATCTCATGATGGAACCTATAACAAAGTCACGAGGAGCTACTTATTATTTTCTACCATCGTTTCTAAATTTCTACATTCTATCCAATTTTATTTTTGGATTCCTTTTTATCTTCTATCAAACTCTTTCTTTGATACATTGTTTTACGTCTTCACATCTGCAGGTATTTAAGAGAATATTGGGCTCTTCATCAGGTGTTCCTCAAGGGTCCAGCGTGAAATCATATTGTCCCAGAAATCATCACCAATAATTAGACTTATGCCTCAATTGGGCCCATATTGTCCTCTTGGATTTTATACCTTTACATATGTTGTGGGTTTTTTTAGTTTTTTTTTTTTAAGTTCTCTGCCTTATGGCGTGAGATAATATGGCACCTTTTCAGTTAAGAAATTTGAGAACGTTATGAATGCTTTAAATAATTCATGACTGCCGAAGATCAGAGGGAAGCATTAAACACCAAAGCAATGTTAGATTATGCTTTGATAGGAGCTTGTGAATAATTCAGCTAAATGTAAATCATTACATCGCTGGCGTTACTAACAATTGATTTGTCCACATCGGCTAACAAAGCGATTAAGTGTTGAATTCGCTTCAGAACATACATTAACTCACGCAAAACTGACTGCCTGACGTCTCGTTGTGTCTACGCTTTGTACTTGAACAACGTAATTGTCCCTGTCAGTAGAGAACATATATATATATATATTTATATAGATCTGTCCTGGATCATTGTAGGACTGCCAAGAGTCCCGGATGACCTCCAACATCCAGAGCTTGAGTTAATGTCAGGACAGTTTCTGGTCACTTTGGTGACTCTCGTTTCGATACTGTCTTGGTCAACCACTGGTCACCCTCTACTTCCTGGAAATGTCTGCTCAGCCAATCAGTGAGGATGGTGACCAGTGTGGCCAGTGATTGGCCGAGCCTACATTTCCAAGCACTTCCTGTGTGTTGAGGGGATTTTTAATGACCTGACAGTTATTTTTTTTTAACCCATATGACTTTTTTGTCCCACTTGGGTTGTCTGGGTGGGACAAAAAAAGTTTTGCACATTTTGTGTAGGAGGCAGCACACGGCTTCCCTCTACTCTAGAAATAGACAGTTAGAGGTGCAGATGGATGGAATTTAGCTTTTTGGTCACTTAACATTAGAGTGAGTATTTTTGACTTTTTTGCTGATAGCAGTATTATATCTATGCACCCTCTGGTCTGATCACTTGACTAGTAGGCAGAAGGTTGTTGGAGGTTCTGGGCACATTTCTTGGACTGTTGAATGAAAATATTCACTACTGTAGTGAGTATATGCTCACACTTACTACCTTCAGTTTGATGGAGGCCGTTTGAGATAATTGAAGTACCACACCAGTGTTGGACTGGGATGTCTAGGGCCCTCCAGTGGAATTGTTTCTAGGGGCCCACCGCCAGGACCCCTGCAGATCAGCTGTACCAAGACAGGGTGGCTACTGGTAATAACAATGCCATGGTGCCCACCCGCCATACACACCACTGCACTACCTAAACCTACCGTTACAACCTGTATGGCAAGCAAGCAGTGTGGCTCCTGGAATTGTAATCATGACCTGTAGGGTTCCTGGCTGTTGTACCACCGCAGATGTAATATTGATGGCCTATCCTAAGGACAGGACATCAATATTAGAAAGATGGATAAACCCTTTAAGGAGGTTGTCCAGGAATTGGAGCAACCCATGTGGCGGGCAGGAGGTGTAAAAAAAAAAAAAAAAAAAAATACTCTCCTGTCTCCGGGTCTTGGTTGTCTGCTGCCAGTGTCCATTCTATCTTGTGCTGGCGCCTCATGTGACCGCTGAGGAGGTACAGGATTTCCAGAAATGAGATGCTGCCATGGGACCGAACAGATACTAGCATGGGACAATGGTGTGCTGGGGAGTATGCTTTTTTTTTTTTCACCTCCACGTCCTAAATAAAAAAATTTTTTTTAGCCTGGTTTAAGGCTAGGTTCACACTTGTGCCCGGTCTCCGCTAAGGGTTTCCGTCCCTGAATCCGCTTAAAAAATGCAGAGAGAGAAGACCTGAAAGCAGGACTTTTCTCTTTGCATTTTTCCTGCATTATAGTGTATGGAGTCTGCAGGTTTTTTTAAGCGGATTAGATTTCCGTTTGTGGGGTCGCCAAGCGGACCCGAAGAACGAAAACCCCAATGCAGGTGTGAACCTAGTGTAAGACTGATGACTGTCTTTTATTAGCAACATATAGACAAACTTTTATTGCATTGGGTGTTGGTAAAAAAGGTTAAATCTGCCATATAAATAAATATAATCATTGTTAAATAGGACCTTTCATGTCCTCAGGCACATGCGGTTTTATATACCACTGAATTGAGCGAACTGTCGGCTCTCCTGGTATGTGCCCCAGGGCTGGAGATATCGGTGCTGTTAATTTCAGCACCAATATCTCCCCACTGTCAGAAGGGCATTCCTGACAGTCTAGCGTCATCACTCAGCATTGACAGTGGGGAGATATCAGTGCTGAAAATAATGGCACCGATATCTCCAGCCCCGCAGTGCTCCACAGTGGCCCCCACACAGCATTATATGCTCCACAGTGGCCCCCACACAGCATTATATGCTCCACAGTGGCCCCACCTATTATTACATGCTCCACAGTGGCCCCCACACATTATTACATGCTCCACAGTGGCCCCCACACAGCATTATATGCTCCACAGTGGCCCCACCCATTATTACATGCTCCACAGTGGCCCCACCCATTATTATATGCTCCACAGTGGCCCCCACACATTATTATATGCTCTACAGTGGCCCCACCCATTATTATATGCTCCACAGTGGCCCCACACATTATTATATGCTCCACAGTGGCCCCACCCATTATTATATTATGCTCCACGGTGGCCCCCACACATTATTACATGCTCCACAGTGGCCCCCACACATTATTATATGCTCTACAGTGGCCCCCACCCAGTATTATATGCTCCACAGTGGCCCCCACACATTATTATATTCTCTACAGTGGCCCCCACACATTATTATATGCTCTACAGTGGCCCCCCACCCAGTATTATATGCTCCACAGTGGCCCCCACACATTATTATATGCTCTACAGTGGCCCCCACCCAGTATTATATGCTCCACAGTGGCCTTGACTCAGTATTATAATCTCCCAACAGCCCCCTCCCGCTTCGGTGCTATTATTATACTCTGGGGTCTCCTCAGACCTCAGAGTATAATAATCGGAGGCCCAGGAAAGGTGAATAAAAATAAGAAACACTGATACTCACCTTGCCTCACCTTTCCAGGGCATCCTGGCTCAGTCAGGGTGTCTTCAGCATCTTCAGCCTCTTCAGACGTCCCTGCTGAGGCCTGTGTTTGGTCCTCAGCGGTCACGTGGGGGTGCACTGACGTCATTATGCCGCCACGCCCCATGTGGCCGCTGGGGCCTAATCACAGGCATTAGTCACATGACCAAACGGCCCCGGAAAAGATGCAGAGCTCAGGAGAGGTGAGTATAGCTATTTATTATTTTAAGTCACCTCCCCTGGGCTAGCATCTATTGAAAAAGGGGCCTGGCGACAATATGTATAGCAGTCAGGAATCCAGGCTTTCCCCGACCACTATCATGGTGGTCCGGAGCCCCGGCCATCTCCAGCTCACCGCGGGCCCCGTATCCCTTCAGTCACAGTCGCGCCCCCTGCGATAGTTGGGGCATGGGGCCCATCGGGGGATTCACTGGTTCCCCGGTGGGCTAGTCCGAGCCTGACCACACTTGACTATCTCTGGTGATCCCAGTTGAAATGAATGGAGTAATGACTTGGACTCTTCCCCACTCATTTGCATATGATAAAAAGGTTCCTTTTCTCTGCACTGCTAAGTGCAGTATGGAAATGGTGACCCAAGATGGCGGCTACACACTCCCTCTACTGCCATTATGACTTTTGTGCCAAATCTTTTTACAGGCCCTAGAGGAACATAGTGATGTGGGGGTCTCCTTGGTGTTGGTGTTTCGGATGCCCTTGATGTTAGGTGCGAGACAAAGGAGACACAGTGGTAACTGAACAGGTTTGCGGTGCAGTTTATGTTCCAGTCACAAGTAACGTGACGATTCAGTTCTCTTAGCAAGCAGTATCCATACTTGGGCATGGACAAAACTGGCGTCTATTCTTCGCACCTTCCTCTAGTCCTCTGTCCCATTCCACCATAGCAAATATGGGGTGATCCCTGGGACTTGGTCCTCTGTTTCAGCTACTATAGAGGAAATGTAGGGCTCTATGTATACAAGGCTTTGTCACTGTTACACAATAGAGATGTTCTCTCAGCACTAAAGGGTTTTTTGTGTAAGCAGTGGGGCCCGGGGTTATGGGGCAGCCTGTCTTGGCCTAACCTCCAATAACTAGAGAGCTGAAGGTGTTTTCAGTACACTAAAGATAACTACATACAGACCTACAGTAACAGGCCCAAACTGGCTAAGGGGAGTTGGTTGCTAAGCTATCAGCTAGCTCCTCCGACCTTCTAGATAATACAGAGCAGACGCCACTCCTGTTTACATAGCAATACAGATATGGCTGATTAACCCTCAAGAAGCCATCATAAAACTGGGTTGAAAAAGTGCTCTAAACACTTGGTTAGAAGGAGTGTCTTTGTGGGAAACTACACCTGTCTACGCAACGTCTAGGCAGCATGAGAAATGGTGAGCAATCGTCTAGGGTTACATAAACTTTCACGGACTCCACAAAGAGTGAAGATGGAGATACCAGAAACGGACTTCCTGATTTTTTTTGTGCAATCATAGCATTTTGGAATCTCCTTTAGGCTCACGACACAGGGAAGACTTCAGTATTGTGTGATCAGTCGGATAACCCTTCACGCGAAGTTTTTGGAAGGTGCCTGGTTTCATTGCAGTTGGTTGATTTTCTGGTATTAGTTTGAGCTGAAAAGACAGATGGTGGATGCCTCATGCTCGGATGATCTCAGTTTGTAGAGATTGCATCTTACATTTCTGGAGATTTATGGAATGTCATAACATAGCAGAATAAGGCCAAAAGGGAATTCCTGCTAGTAAATATTTTCATACTCCTTGCTGGTTCCTCTGAAATGCCACCGAGAAAACCTGGTACAGATACTCCTGTCACAGCGATTCTGCACGGAAAGTTCCATGGAGCTGAATATTAGACTGGTTAAGGAACTTTTGGCAGAATTTATTTCATCCTGGTATTGTAAATAACAGACGAAGTCACAGCGGCCAAAAACACAATCCTGTGGAGGCTTGCCATGGCGTCCATGGATAAATGCGCTAGCGTACACACTGGCTAATTGTTACCATTACATAAGAAGTTTGTGTATCAGGTTGGAGTACTTTATTGAAAAAAAAAAATAATGTAGGCAAAAATAAAGTTTGATTATTGTAATTTTGTAAAAAAATTTATGTAAAGGAGTTGTCCAAGACTTGATATTGATGGGCAGTTCTTAGGATAGGTCATCCAAACTGGACCAGTGGAGGTTTAACACCCAGTGCTCCCATGTTCAGCTGTTTCCAAGACAGTATATGGACCCGGAAGTAGACAGCTCCATACACTGTGTAGTGGCCACTCTGTGTTATTGCACCACAGTCACTGGTCTGCTTCCAGCTCTATATACACTGGGCTCAGACCCCAGACCAGATCCCAAAGTTACATCGACTGCAGATTAATCCACTAAATAAATAGAGACACTCAAATACAGATACCAGGCTAGATCCCATAAACTAGTGCGGGCTCTACAAATATAGACCCCAAAATTATATAAAAATCTCAGCCCAGACCAAAAAATTAGTAAATACTCACCTTAGCAATTTGTGACCACCAACATCTCCTCTTACCCAGCAGCGCTCTTGTCTTACAGGCTTGGTTCCTTCTATTGCATGCTTTTGTGTCCTCAATCCAGTCCCTGGTCAATCACTTCTGGGTTATAGGGTTATAAAAGGCACCATCCCCTATAGGAATATACCTAAGAAAATAAGGTTCATTAGTGTCTTGCAATGGTGTTTTAGTATTACGTGTTCTGTTGACCTCCTGTCTGACCTCTTCCTGTTTACCCATCTCTAAAACTGTTCTGCTTGTCCTGACCTCTACCTGATAACTATGTTGACCCTGTGCCGCCTGCACTGACCTCTGCCTGATAACTATGTTGACCCTGTGCCGCCTGCACTGACCTCTACCTGATAACTATGTTGACCCTGTGCCGCCTGCACTGACCTCTGCCTGAATAGTAGGATGAACAAGCTCTGCCTGCCCTGACCACATCTTGTTCTGTCCCTTCATCTCTCCACCCGTTTATGTCAGCAGCCACTAAATTACTTCTGAGATAGATCCCATATGGGGGTTAAAGGGTGAAAACCAGGAATCCACTAAAACAACTCCTTGAGGAGTAAGCCAAAGCCAAGCCAGTTTAGTAGAACAATGGGTCTACTCCTGCTGTGTTACATCTCAGGCCAAATCTTCTAAATAAATTGAACCCCAGACCAGACCGCTGACCACTGTTTATATGTAGTTTTGTTTCTCCCAAGTAATATCTACTTCTGGTGCTGCCACACTAGGTCCTGACACTGGGCAGTGTGTGACATATTTTGAACTAAGAACCCAGTGCAAGTGTCCAGAGGAGCAACCCTGGTCCCAGGAGCCACGAGGATGTCAACATTATCAATTATATTTGATTTGCATGATGCAAGTCAAATACAGTAGTTAATGGCAGCATTAAAATCTACGTTTGTGAATGGGGGCTATTCACATGACCATTATTTTGAAAATACAGGTCATGTCCCATTTTTGGATATTGTCACAGATCCCTCCATACACTGTAATGTGAGGAGAATCCATGAAAACGGCCACGAAAGACAACTGTGAAAAATAGATGTTTTTCACAGCCGTTTTGCATCTTGGTCATCTGAATGTAGCCTAAGGCTATTTTGGAGTAGAGCGTGGCTCTGGATCCTACTTGCCCTGTATTCACATTGTAGACCTGTTCTGGGTCCAGGAGAGGTATGTCTTAGTGTACGGTCCCATCTGAGTGAGGTCGCCTTGTCGAGGTACAGGGATTCTTACTGTATGATCAAATATATATAACCAAGAACCTCTCATGTATATGTGTAGTTTATAGATGATATTAGCTCATTCATATGTGCCAATAATATAATGTAATCTCTATTGTTATATGTGCCAGTAATATAATGTAATCTCTATTGTTATATGTGCAGAGGCTGCTGCATTTTCTGCATTTGTATATGCAAAAGAGATTCATATACATTAAATAACACACTCATATATATATATATATATATATATATATATATATATATATATACTTCTTGTTGAATATATCTGTATTATACTGAAATTTATAAGGGTCAAATGATCAATTGTGGTTCAGTAAGAAGATGAATGTATCTAGTAGAAGGATTCCATAATATATTACAATGTATCTAGTAGAAGGATTCCATAATATATTACAATGTATCTAGTAGAAGGATTCTATAACATATTACAATGTATCTAGTAGAAGGATTCTATAACATATTACAATGTATCTAGTAGAAGGATTCCATAATATATTACAATGTATTTATTCTTCTAAGCTATAACTCACTATTTCTTAGTAAATGTATTAATAAAGGGATAATTCTATTATCAGAACGTTCCATTTCTTATCTATAGATTTTGTATCCATTTCAGAAGTGAAATAATCCTAAAATAACAAAGCCTGGTGAGTAAGAATCTCTCCCTGGTTCTCTCCTCGGGTACATATTGTCCCTTGCCACTAAACCTCAGGGACAGAAGGAGTCACCAGAGGGAGTATCAGCGGGGGTCTGAAAACCTGATGAAATAGTTTTCATTTAATGAAGGTATGGCCCATGGCCGCTGCTGCTATGCCATATGCTTGAAAAAATGTTAATCTCTTCAGCTCAAGTACCTTTCCTCATTGTTGCCTGCAAAAAAAAAAAAAAAAAAGGGTTTGTAAGCGCTCGCTGGTAAGACGACGTTATCACACTTAAAAAGAACAGAAAGAGCGGGTGTTGTTTACACATGTATTATACATAATAATTAAAACCTAAGCCGCTTGGCTTAATTACACCTCGCGGTAAGCACAGAATTTATTTATTTTTTTCAGAGGAATCAGGGCAAAAAAAAAAAAAAAAGTTCAACAACTAAAGGACCGAAGTGGAACAAGTGAATAATTAATGATGAGATAATTAAGATGCCAAACAAAACAATTGTTAGAATATGACTGAAGGCCCAATTCTCGAATCAATTGAAGCTTTTATATATAGAACTCTGAGCGTCGCTGAAGGAACTGCAGAAGCGGCTTCCACTAATTGTGTCAATTATGGCGGCTGACGTGAACGCTAGTTAGCTGCTAGTTACGTGACGTCTCCAAACCAAAAAGAACATCCTGAAATATACAGACTTGTTAGCAGCCTGTCTACTAATGAGGTGTAACAACACATTATCTATTAGACTCAGTCTTCTCTTGGTACAATTTTTACCGTTCAACCAGCAAGAGATAAAAAGTTCTTCAACTCGTAAAATAATCTTGTAGTAGAAACAAGTTGTAGAAGATGGCTTGGCTTATGGACACTTTAACAGTAATTTGACTAAATTGAGATATGAAGTCTTAAGGAATGTGATGAGCCAACCGGTTCGGAATCAACTGGATTCGATGAAAATTTTCAAAAAGTTTCAGGTTTAACCTGAAACTTTGGAGGGTTTTCACACACGAACCAGAAGTAAAAATATTATCTTTGGGGTCTGAAGAACTTTAATACAAGTGTCACCCCATGTCACAATTGATGCCACCCACTAAGTGGATAGAAGAGGACCCCAAGGGAGCACCAGACATATGAGGATGTCCAGGAGAGGTGATGGAAGGAGAGTATAACTGTTTATTGTGTTTCCATATCTTCTCTGGGTCTCAGATTATAATAAATTCACTTCTAATTTCTTATTAAAATCAAAGCAAAACTTTAGGCCAAACTATCCGAACCCAAAAGCAGATGAATCTGGAGAGGTTCACCCATCTCTACTAAGGAATATCTAAATTCAAGTTAGAACCTCCACAAAGAGGAATGGATTTTCTTTTTTGGAGTTCCAAGTCGCTATGTAAAGTTGTGGAGAAGCAAAAAACTTTTGTAGTCCCTGATTGACATATAAGATCTTTTTACTTAAAAGACTTTACTAAAGGATAGAATGGAAAGAAAGAAATATACAACACAGTTAACAGCTTATCAGCTCTGCCAGAATCCCCTGCCTTCACCTGCGGTGAGGAAGTCTCCCTCTCCTCCACAAATCTCTCAGGGTGGCCTAAAAATGTAGCACAGGAAACATCAACAGTAAGCTATATTTTATATATTTTTTTAACAGTCAATAACAGTGCTTGTTTGGTGTATTTACAGTTTTAAAAGTAATAAAGGTAGATCTATACACATTTGTAACTACACAGTTGCTTACCCTAGTTACCTGGTATCATCACTCTGGGCTCAGTCTACACTATCCAAAGGAACAAACTAACCCATGATTCATTTTGCTCTAGGCTTGTCTTAAGTATTGTGGAGTCAGAATTGAAATAAACTTTAATGTTGTTACCACGTAGGGGTTCAGAACAGACATTGCTTTCTTGACACTTGGGATGTTGTTGCATGTGACCCTTTAAATGGTTACCGTATTCAAGTCGGAGTGGTGGAGCTTAAGTTCAATTGGTTTCTGATGTTGGAAAAGTTCCACTCCTGGACATAGTGGTCATTGGAAGTGGGAGGATCTCTCCTTGCCATGGTGGGCATGCATTACCTCCTAGTGCAGCTTGACTCACCTGGGTGGAGTTAGGTTAGAATAGTTAAAAGGCCGACTTTCCCACCGGTAGTAGGCAGTACCTGAGCAGACCATATACACTGGTCAGACCATATACTGAAGTATAGGTTCAGCAGAAGTGATAGTGACTAGTAGTGGAGCAGAAGAGACTGTGTGCACTATCAAGATACACCACAATGATGTAGATCTAGTTGTTGAGACAAGAAACAGAGAGTAACAGAAGAGCTTAGCATCCCCACTTCCTATGGGTAGAGGCCACCACTCACCCATGTTTTGTAGTGGTTAAGCAATGTCCAAGTAACTAGAACCCTTCTTGCTACAGGAGATCTTGTTGTACCTCCAGTAAAGAACTTTCATTATTTAGTATCCTTATTGTTCCCTACTTCATTGCACCATTGTCCACCACGATCAACTGTGAACTTAGAAAGCTTCATAAACACTAATGAGAGGTAAGTCACTCTGAAGGCGTCATCTAGTGTAAGCGTCTCGCACCCAAGCCACTGATATCATACAGTCCAGAGTCAGGTGTGGTGTAGGGTCCGGTGTAGGGTGCGGAATACCTTGTTCCATCAGATCTCAGGATCTTCGACTACTGGAGCTCAGGTAGAAATAATCTTGTAGGCTATATTAGGACTGGTGCTCTTCCATCTTTTCCCTCTGGGTGCTTTACACAAGCACTTACATGACATTTTCCCTTTCATAGGGTTTACGTGGGGTCAAGATGTGACCATGTCTCAGCCCATAACACATGACAATACCATATAGCATACTTGTCAGCTCTGCTGAAATGTCTGGGAGGCTCCTAAAGACAAAGTGACCTCCTGGACCCTTGGAAGAACAGGCAAGATAAGCATGGCAGTCATTTTGTACATGAGGTGGGCATTTTATGTGCCGGGCATGCCCCACATAGGGAGTGTGGCCAACACGTCATGCTACATCAAAAAAAGGAGGCATAGTGCGTCAGGACGGGGTGTGGTATTGATTATACAGTAGGTTGTGTGTTCACCTATAGGGGGCGTGTCTTCGCCCTGCTACAAGTAGATTTCCTTTAAATAGAGTCTGTCATGTCCAAAATACCTCCCAAACGAAGAATAATACCATATAAGAGTCTGTAATAGGAGAAGAAACATACCTAGATGGCCACAAACTAATGCAGCAATGCACAGATAACCATCTTTTTATGGATATGCAAATCAGTCTGCAAGTGCACAGGAGGCGGACCAAATTTGTCTGACTTGCCTACAGGCAGTCATGATGCAGGCAGAGGCTGAAATGTCATTCAAAATTAAGAGGAGCCATTGGGCTTCCATTTTAGAGGAGATCTGTAGCACTTGTAGTCATTTGTAGGCATATCTGCTAAATCAGGCCCCGCCCCCAGTGCACTTGGTGGCTGGTTTGTATATCCATGAAAGATTATTATCTCTGCATGGCTTCATTGTTTCTGCTCCTATATAAGGTGACCTTTCAGCACTTCTACCAACGTCAACTCTTTCCATCCATCCATAGGCTCCCCTCAATGGATTCCGGCACAGTTGGAAATGTTCTCTCTAGTCTCCACCATTCCTGGTTAATCGGTGCTGTTAATTTCAGCACAGTTAGGCACACTTTTGGTGGGCGGTCCCAAACTAACTGCTCCAACCTAGGACCACCCACCTGACGTTCGAGAGCTTAATTAACATATTGGGTGCTGAAATTAACAGCATGATTGCTCAGGAATGGTGGGGGCTAGAGAAAAAATTCCAACTGTGCTGGAATCAGTGGAGGGCAGTTACTAAGAGCTGGAGTTGGTGGAGGTGGTGACATCCTTACATAGCACTATTATTAGTTTGGGAGGAATTGTGGACCTGACAGACTCCCTTTAACACTACATCAGCCTGTATTTAATATCATATCATGTCTTACAGCTATAACATATCATAAACTAAATATTTCCAGCTCGGTCCTATCACTTTACTCTGCAGCCTTTAGTTTCCCCACAAATCCTTGATCTATGAAAACACCTGCTGAAAATTATGATATTATATTTCCCTTGCACCTTTACAGTCTCTTCTGGAGTGTTCAGATACATTGTATCACGAGGAGGCGGAATACAAATAACCCTTTAAATATATACACCGTGGGGCAGCGCGTGGCCCCGGGGCACATTGTGTCACCCTGGCTTGCTGTAACACGGCATATTTATGTTTGCTGATCCTGGCTTTCTGTGACTCGGAGTATATACAGACATCTAATTATCTCCTGAGAACTTGAGAGCGTTTTAAGGGTTCTGCGCCACATGTTAATGAATCACACCGCTCCCAGATATTTGTAACATGCAGCGTGGATGTGAAGACGTATCGTAAATGAGAGCCAGCCGCAGACTACAGATGCTGCACAATAAGCAAAACGCTATATTATTTTAGGCCCCGCTCATATGTTGTGTTAAATATATAAAAAAATATTAAAATATATGCCATTCGCTTGGCGGCAGAATAAAGCTGCTAAAATACTTGAACTTTCCTGCGTTAGTGGGTAAACATCTGTCCTCGTCTCGAAATGTACTGCAAGATGTAACATGGAAATCACTGACGGGCGGGGAGTGCTGGGGTCTAGGCTCAAAGAGGTTCTGCAGCAGCTGGAGTGAGCATTATCAAAAACTATTTGTATTAAATGGTACAGCTGTTGCAGAAAGGAAGGATATTTAAGTCCGGGGTCCCACGTTGCAAAAATGCAGCATTTTGGCTACAGGAAAAAAATGTTATGTTTTACATTACCTGCAAAGTGGATGCGATTGTGACTAATCCCATCCAGACATGGCAGAAAAAAAAATCCGCAGTCTGTGGTCTTTTCTGCAGCGTTTTTTTGCTGCAGCTCACTACGTGGGGCCTTTGCCTAGAGGAATTGTCCGGCCCCAAATAGATTTTTCATCTTCGTGGGCGATTCCACCCATATTCTTCTAAACAAATCTGGGGGGAAATCCATAGACTTAAAGGGGTAGTCCACCCTCTAATTGATTTTTCATACTGATGACCTGTGGGGACTGGGGAATTACTTGTATAGGAGCGGTGCTGCATGCCCTCCCTGTCTACAAGCAGATTGCAGGACCCGGAGGCTGTCAGAACAGCGATCTGTGCAGGGTATGGGGGTCGGACCACGACAGATCACATACTGACCATGTATCCTGCAGATAAGTCATTGATGAAAAATTCAAGGGTTCACCCACCTGTTTCGCACAAACTGAAAGTGATATTATTATTATATTCTGGGGTCTCTTATACTTTAACACAAGCGCCATGACACTAGCGTGTCCCACGTGACCACTGACGCACAGTCACTGGCCTCAACAGTCCCCCGGGGCACATGACATCAGTCAGGAGGCCAGAAAAGGCTGAAAAAGGAGAGGTGAGGGAAGGTGAGGATCAGTGTTATTATAGGACAGGTAATCAGTATCTGATCTGTGCAGGTCTAACACCCTGACCCCAAACAGATCAGCTGATCAGGCAGCTTTAGGGCATGGGACTCTGCTGTAGTGAATGGGGAATGGATGCAATCTTTACTTAAATTGCAACATGAATAGGAAAAAGACAATATTCCATGCGGAGTGGGACTCTTTTTGAGCACCTGCTACTAGTGCAGTAACCCACTGGGGGAGGCCATGAGGCTGGGAATAGTAGTACTTGCAATAGTCACAGTGGCTAAAAACTAAACCAACTGCTCTTGTTCTCCTCCTGGACCTGTGCAGTGCTTAGAGGCCCTGCAGGGTACCTGATGGGGGTGATAGTGTTCCACATTCTAGTTGTTGGCAGCCTTCCTGAGCCTGATGGAGGTTTGGAGTGCCCATGATGGTCATACAGAAATAAGACTCGGGAGACAAGAAGTTTGCAGAAACAGGGTAACTCTCTAGGTAGGTTGTACCATCTCTCAGTTCCCATCCTGCAGTGGTTCAGCCCAGGAAAAAGGAAATTACATATTATATACATATCATAGTGCAAACAGATACTTAAGGCATAAATTAAAGAGAGACCTTTATGCGGTGTTCCCCGTAGGACACTACAATAGAAGCCCTGTATGATATTCACCCAGTGTAAATTCAGACCACAAATAAAGACCAAGTTAATTCAGGCCTAAAACCCAGAAACCAAATTCATACTTTCCAACTTTGCAGGGTCCAGGAAAGGTACAAGGTCTTGGTAAATCAACGTAAAGATTTCTTTACGGACCTTTTATATATCGGAGCTTAGCTTGGGGTGGCAATTATGTAATCTCATTGCTCTTACAATTAAGAACCCTGTCTATGTTAATGGTGGAAAAACTTTCTTCTATACGTAATGGATGCTCAATTGTCAATGTTCTAGGTCTTGGTATATCAATGGAGAGATTTCTGTACGGACCTTTTATGTATATAGTAAGAGTACTAGGGGTGGCAGTTACACAGTCTCCCTGCTCTTACAGTAAAGAACCCTGTCTAGGATAATGGGGGTAAAACCTTCATTCTTATATTCATAATGGAGACCCCCCCTTGTTACAGGTCTTGGTAGATCATTAGATCTCTGTATGGACCTTCTGATATTTTGGGTGCTGGTAGAGGATGTGTGGGGCAGTATGGGGCAACAAGTTACTTTACTTTAGTTCCTGCCTTTAAGCTCGGGCTCACGTTTTCTTGTACAGTCTTGTCCTAATACATCATCTATAGCACAGGTGACCTCACAGCCATTGTGTACGGCCGGTCTAATGATCCCCTTATAAATAGATAGACTGGTAAGCTGGAGCGATGAGGCATTTCCATGTGTGAGATCCTGCTATGTATTATTAATTAGCACGGTGCTGGATGATGTGGATCCACCACAGCGGTTACTTTCCCGCTCTCCCCAATAATCCATTTTTTAAAGTCTTCATTTACACTGCACAAATTATCCGGATCAGCAGGTAGGAAGAAACCAGAACCCAACAAGTGACAGGAGCGCGAATATCCCGATAATACTACATAATCACTCAGGAAAATGCATGGATTTGGGGAAAAGCTGCAAAAAATAAAGAGACCGAGAAGTTTACTGTATGTTCTATCTAGTCCTCAATTAAAATATGCTAAACAGCAAAGAAGTGATTTCTGAGTTTCTGAGTGTAGATAGATAGATAATAAGATGGATGGAGAGATAGATAGATAGATAGATAGATAGATAGATAGATAGATAGATAGATAGATAGATATGAGATAGATAGATATGAGATAGATAGTTAGATAGATAGATAATAGATAGATATGAGATAGAAAGATAGATAGATAGATATGAGATAGATAGATATGAGATAGATAGATAGATATGAGATAGATAGATAGATATAGATAGATATGAGATAGTAGATAGATAGATAGATAGATAGATAGATATGAGATAGATAGATAGATATGAGATAGATAGATAGATAGATAGATATGAGATAGATATGAGATAGAAAGATAGATAGATAGGAGATAGATAGATAGGTAGATAGATATGAGATAGATAGATAGATAGATAGATAGATATGAGTAGATAGATAGATAGATAGATAGATAGATAGATAGGTAGATATGTGATAGATAGATATGAGATAGATAGATATGAGATAGATAGATAGATAGATAGATAGATAGATAGATATGGGATAGATAGATATGAGATAGAAAGATAGTAGATAGATAGATAGATAGATAGATAGATAGATAGATAGATATGAGATAGATAGATAGATAGGTAGATATGTGATAGATAGATATGAGATAGATAGATAGATAGATAGATATGAGATAGATAGATAGATAGATAGATAGATAGATAGGTAGATATGTGATAGATAGATATGAGATAGATAGATATGAGATAGAAAGATAGATAGATATGAGATAGATAGATAGACAGATATGAGATAAATAGATAGATAGATAGATAGGTAGATAGATAGATATGAGATAGATATGAGATAGATAGATAGATAGATAGATAGATAGATAGATAGATGATAGGTAGATAGATAGATATGAGATAGATATGAGATAGATAGATAGATAGATAGATAGATAGAGATAGTAGATAGATAGATAGATAGATAGATAGATATGAGATAGATATGAGACAGATAGATAGATAGATAGATATGAGATAGATAGATATGAGATAGATAGATAGATATGAGATAGATAGATAGATAGATAGATAGATATGAGATAGATATGAGATAGATAGATAGATAGATAGATAGATAGATAGATAGATGGATAGATATGGGATAGATAGATAGATAGATAGATAGATAGATACTCTTCATTTGTCAGGTTACAGGTTATTATTTTGACCTTACGGTAATTTTGAAATACTTACATTTCTACCTACAGTGAGAAGAATCCTGTGATATAGTCTGCTGTGATTTCTTCGTGCAGCTGAGTTTTTAATAATTCTGTCAGTTTGTGGTTTCCTCAGGATACCGATAGAGAACCTTTAGAATGAACCATGAAATGAAGTTTTCGTAGCCTGAATATGAACCTTCTGAAAGAGGAATCCACAGTAATTAGGTTTATCTAAGTGATTCATTTATTACATTAGAAACATGGAGCTGAACTCTACAGGGAGAGATACTTAACTGGTGGATTTGTCCTTAAATATCAGGTCACATTGTTAATTTACAGGACGTGTGTGACACTAAGAGGATCAGAGCAATCTTCCTTTAAGAAATAGATAGATAGATAGATAGATAGATAGATAGATAGATAGATAGAAAAAAAATCTATATTATATCTATCACATCTATCTATCTATCTATCTATCTATCTATCTATCTACATGACATAACACTATTTCTAGTGACTATATGACTTGTATACTGCATTTTTAGATATTTTTCCCCTGTGCAGGCTCTATCTGTAGTTTGCAGTTCTCATTGAGCTGGAGGGTCATGACTAGATACCATGCACTGCTCACAGTAAGCAGAGGACAGTCCGCTCTCAAACATTCTTAGTCAGGATCATATAGAACATATATAGAGAAGTACTGACCTGTATAGATGTGAATAAAGCACTTGGCCTGTGATAGAACCTTCCTATTTAGCTCCAGCATGCGCTCAAGCCTCTGCTTCTCCTTTTGTCTCCCTCGAGTCATGCTATCTTATCCCATTTATGTAATCTGATATATGTGAACAGAAGTTAGTCTTGATATGCATACAGCAGAGATTTCAGAGTGAAAGTCAGTTTAGTGGAAGGGGAAGAGAAAACAGCCTAATAAGTGGAGAAAGAGGTATTTTTCTCTGATCAGATATATTACAAAGTTTGTTATATTCACAGCTACTAAGGAACCGACATTGATATACTGCCTAGATGTACAAAAGGATGCTCTTTTAGTAGTCTTCAGCCCCATGATATCTTATGGACACATTCAGTGATGGACCGAGGTTTCTTGGACCCACCAGATAAAATGGTTCTGGGGCCCATCCTCCAATAACCTGTAGGAAATAGTCCATATTATCCTTCTAACGTAAATATCTTCTGCTGGACCATTATTGTGTTAAAAGTTTGGATCGTCCGGATGTTCCTTTGGTACTCTGGTTGGCCAGTCCAACAGGGGACACATTTGGCATTTGCGTAACTAAAGTTTGGACTATGTGTACCAGCTATTTATCATCTGGTCTATACTAATGCCTGCCTTCAACTGGAGACTTACAGTGAGTTATTACTTGTATACAGTTTAGGATATAGTTTATGCAAATCCCTTCTGAGCCTATGTCATGACCCACCAGTCCCCAGTAGTCCAGTGCAACCATCCCACAGTGACCCACTGGCTACGCCTCTGGTTCTTGGTGTTGCAAAATTTACCAACTGTCTGATTTAGGAATCTTTTTTTCCCTTCCATACCCTATTATAGAATTCTAATTTACAGTAATTGGGATAGTGAGGGGTCTCATGCTCAGGACCCTCATCTATCATTCACAATGTAGAGTGGAGGACTCTGGAGGGTGCAGCATGTCCATGAATTACAGCTCATTGATTTCAATAGGGATTGTGTAATACTTCATTTCACCTGTGGAGGTGATAGCACAGCTGAACTATTGCTGCAGGATTCCTTAGTGTAACTCGAGTTGATTGCTAGAGATTTAGTTAGGGCTAAACCCAAGAACTGAGTCCAAGTGATACCCAGGTCAAGGGCAAGTAGGGTTGTAGTAGGCGGTATGTAGTCAGCAATAGAAGGCCATACACATTAGACAGCTGTTGGCCAACAGTCATTCCTTGAGACCACTCCATACACATACATTCTTGCCTAAGCCTTGCAGAGTGTGAACCACAGACAGACACCTCTGGAGGCACCTCTCTCCCGAGAATAAAAGGATTGAACATGCCAGACCTTACTTCCTCTGACATCGTCCATCAGCCCCCATACACATTGGGTGGGTGGCCAGTCTGCCAAAATTGGTGGATTAACCCAATACCTATGGCCAGCTTTAGAATCTAGCAGATGGCAACTCATTTCCAGAATTCCTGGTTCTTAGTGGCCAGTGACCATGGGCAAGCTATATTTTTGGCACCATTACCAATCAGTTGATATTGGCATCCACCACCACTGGATCTGTACAGTGTACAGAGCTGAGAAGCAGAAGGCTATGTCTACTGTCTAGTGGCCACTCTGGGTTACTGCAGGTCATGTGGTACACGGAGCTGTCTGCTTCAGACTACATAAACTTTACTAGATCCAATGGCGGAGACTTCCAATACCAGTTGACTGGTGAGGATGCCGGGTGTCGGACCCCTACCAATCTCATGTAGATGACCTATCCTAAGGAGAGATCTAAATTTTAGGAAAACCTATTTCATTTTTATATATTCATGGTCACATAGATATTAATTTTTGAAATCAGTGGAAAAACATAAAATATAATTTAAAAAAATGAAAAACTCGTCATCACTAATCTGGCTGATATTTTGCTTCTGCAGTTTATGTATTAAACCCCCTAAAATGTATCATCTAAAAATATATCTTCCCATAAGTAATCAACCCAATTATAGTATAATAGCCGAGCCCCCTAGTGGAAATAGTTCCTTCTCCTGCTGCTAAAAATTATAATAATCACAGATGTTTAATGAACAGAATTAATAATACGTTAACAGATTTCGAGTCGGGAAAATTCTATCAATGTTTGATTTGAAGTTTCTAAAACTTATTTTATTTGGTCTCTCGCCTGGAATCCGTGT
>CAMRHE010000994.1:235000-281136 GCA_947044405.1 Leptodactylus fallax
ATATGAGTCACTGCTGCATCATGTAGTGCTCAGCCTGCAGACGCTAGGCCTCAGTCTTGGAGAGAACACAATTTTCGTAGTAAGTGTTAAACTGGAGGCATCTCTGGTAGACATAAGCAAACTAGTTCGGAGCAGGCGGGTTCATTATGAATTTTCAGTTGAACCCAAGATTTTTGTCCAGCCGGTAACGGCCGCTATTAATTTACCAATCTCTGTTCCTGCCCAAGGCCCCTCCACTTCTTCTTAAGCCTCTAGGGGTCCCCCTGTACAGAACACTACGTCATTGCATAAGAACGTGATTTTCTGCACATTGGGCTCCTGCAAGGTGAAGGGGAATTGAAGGAAGCTGTGGGCAGGAACGGGAATTGGTAAGTGAATGCAGCCACTTCTCCACGTTTCTGCAATATGGTTGTATCTTTAGCAACCATATAGGCAGGTTTCCTGCTCTTCCACTCTTCTACACTTAAATTTGTAAGCCGCAGGTCACATTAGGTCTAAGGCCTACAAACTGCATGACATAAGAGGTAAGTATCTGTATTTACCTGTCTGCTCCCTGGTCCTGCTCCTTCCTACTCCGGGCGTACTGTTGTGATGCCATGTGTGCCCAAAGCAGGAAGAAGAGAGAGCAGGACAGGGGAGCAGACAAGTATGGCCAAAAGAGGCCCAAAACATATCTCTCTAGGGACATCTCAGAGTGCAATAAAATCCCTTTCAGTTTAGACTGCAAAAAAACTGACGGAAGAACCTCAAAAATATTTGCAAAACAAATCTTGTGAGGTTTGCCCATCTCTAATCTTAGTATTATAGGATTTTCAAAGTGTTGACCAGTTTTCCATGACCACAGGTTCATTTTGTTTAAGCTAAGTGGTTAGCAACCCTAAATCGTACCCCTTACTAAGTATACATCTGAGCAGAACATTAAAGAAAGAATATTCAAATAAGTTCTCCTTGATGTAAAACTCACTGTTGTACCATCTTTTTGAAGGTATCGCCCTATAGATCAATGGATTTCAAGAAGTCTTTAGACATGATCTGGGATTAAAGTCGAACCAGAATATCTCCTCCAAGAAGTAGAGATTTCCATCCAAAGACAGCTGTTTTTTTTCGGGTTACTGCCCATTGGTACTGCCTCCAATGTACAAAAATATGACTACAATATAGCAATACTGCCCTTTAAAAAATAACGATTATAATACTACCCCATGTACAAGAACATAACTACTATATTATTGCCACCTACTGTATATACAAGAATATAAATACTATAATACTGCTACGTACAAGAATATAACTACTATAATACTGCTTCCTATGTACAAGAATAGAACTACTATAATACTGCTCCTATGTACAAGAATATAACTACTATAATACTGCCCCTATGTACAAGAATATAACTACAATAATACTGCTCCTATGTACAAGAATATAACTACTATAATACTGCTCCTATGTACAAGAATATAACTACTATAATACTGCTCCTATGTACAAGAATATAAATACTATAATACTGCTACGTACAAGATATAACAAAACCCCCCTGCTCGTACAAGAATATAACTACTATAATACTGCCTCCTATGTACAAGAATATAACTACTATAATACTGCTCCTATGTACAAGAATATAACTACTATAATACTGTTCCTATGTACAAGAATATAACTACTATAATACTACTCCTATGTACAAGAATATAACTACTATAATACTGCTCCTATGTACAAGAATATCACTACTATAATACTGCACCTATGTACAAGACTATAACTACTATAATACTGCTCCTATGTACAAGAATATAACTACTATAATACTGCCCTATGTACAAGAATATAACTACTATAATACTGCTCCTATGTACAAGAATATAACTACTATAATACTGCTCCTATGTACAAGAATATAACTACTAAAATACTGCTCCTATGTACAAGAATAGAACTACTATAATACTGCTCCTATGTACAAGAATATAACTACTATAATACTACTCCTATGTACAAGAATATAACTATTATAATACTGCTACGTACAAGAATATAACTACTATAATACTACTCCTATGTACAAGAATATAACTACTATAATACTGCTACGTACAAGAATAGAACTACTATAATACTGCTACGTACAAGAATATAACTACTATAACACTGCTCCTATGTACAAGAATATAACTACTAAAATACTGCTCCTATGTACAAGAATATAACTACTATAATACTGCTACGTACAAGAATATAACTACTATAATACTGCTCTCTATGTACAAAAATATAACTACTATAATACTGCCCCTATGTACAAGAATATAACTACTATAATACTACCCCCTATGTACAAGAATATAACTACTATAATACTGCTCCTATGTACAAGAATATAACTACTATAATACTACTCCTATGTACAAGAATATAACTACTATAATACTGCTCCTATGTACAAGAATATAACTACTATAATACTACCCCTATGTACAAGAATATAACTACTATAATACTACTCCTATGTATAAGAGTATAACTACTATAATACTGCTCCTATGTACAAGAATATAACTACTATACTACTGCTCCTATCTACAAGAATATAACTACTATAATACTACTCCTATGTACAAGAATATAACTACTATAATACTGCTCCTATGTACAAGAATATAACTACTATAATACTCCTCCTATGTACAAGAATATAACTACTATAATACTGCCCTATGTACAAGAATATAACTACTATAATACTGCTCCTATGTACAAGAATATAACTACTATAATACTACTCCTATGTACAAGAATATAACTACTATAATACTGCTCCTATGTACAAGAATATAACTACTATAATACTGCACATATGGATATATGTAACTGCTATGAGGTAGACTCATACTCCTGTCATGTTGTATTTGTGCAGTATCTTATATCTATAACTTTCTCTCTTGATTTAGCCCCAATCACCATAAATGTGAGCTATTTTCGGCCGCACCTCTATATGGATGAGCACTCTCGCCCGTCCTATAATAACATTTTATCATATGTTTACATAAATCATTTCAGCTTTTCCTCGTTGTTCCTCTTGATAAGTACGGTTGGCGGTGATATGTGGTGACAGGACCAAATGTGCTTTGGCTAAGATTCAATCTAAGAATTAGAAGCTGTTGATTTTATTACCGCTCTGTCAATATATTTGATGTAGTGTTAATGACTGTGAATAGCCTAATGATCAGCCAGGGGCGAGGCGGCACTCTCGGTAAGCGCTGTCTCCTTTGATCTCCACCATTGGGATGAATGAATGCTGATTCAGTTCATTTTTAACACGCTCATTCCAGAGTAGTCATGGAACAAACATTTCATGATCAAACATTTTAATGTACTTCACTTGTCTATGACGCAGAGTGCTCTAAATCAAGGCTATCCGCCGGTCCCAGACGCTCCTCTCTGTGCGTCCGTGATAAACAGATGTTAATGAAGCTTCCAGCATCACTGTGAAAGTGAGGTCAGAGCTCCATGGGAGACCTCGGTATTTATCAGCGGCCCGGCCAGGCCATGCTTTATCGGCGTATTTGCAAAACACATACATCAATCTACCATAACATTACAACCACTGACAGGTGGGGTGAATAAAATTGTTTGTCACATGGCAATGGCACCTGTCGAAGAATGGGATATATTAGGCAAGGGTTCTTCTGGGTGTTTTGGAAGCAGAGATGAGCCAACCTGTTCGTAACAAGCTTAATCCTTTACGAATTTTCCAAAAATTGCAGGTTCGAACCAGGAAATTTTTGGGGTTCGTCACCCACAATTTCCTATTATACCCTATGATTTCTTCAGACCCAAAAGTATAATAAGCAGAGACCTAGGGGAGGTGCAGACAAAATTAAAATAATGATACTCATTTTCCGTACCCTCTTCTTGCCTCTTCCAGTCTCGTCCTTCATCTTCTCCAGAATCGTACATTCCAGGGTCACCTGAGGAGCGATGAGAACATGGGTCAAAATGTCAGGTTCCAACAGGTCCACAACGTTGATAAGCAATGGAGGACCTGGCTTGGCTGCAGATGGTGTAAAGGTGTTGAGTCCTCCTGCCTGGCATGAAGATGCATCGGTAAGAACCAGAATAAGTGCTTGGTCCATATTAATTTTGCTATGGGGCCTCTTCTCTCATTATTTGTCCTGGCTACAATGACCTTTATATTACTGGTGTAGAGCTCTATAGCAGTCAGAACTTGCGTATTGATCTGATTCCTACGATATCCAAAGAAGTAACCAACCACGTAGAACAATGTCAACTATACCATGGCTGTTTCCAAAAACTTTGGGTAGGATTGAAATACTTGGCTAGCTCTAGCATTCCTCTACCTGGTTCGGTGGCTAATTCTCTGAAAACAGACGAAATGGAACCAAAAACAAGAACAACTGGGAATACAGTTGTTCTGAGTAACAAGAAACTAAATCTTCATAAACTTCTTGGTAACGGTATAACAGGCGGGAAGATGAAGTAAGGTCATGAGTTGTGAGGTTGACGAAGGGGGTCAGACAGAAATTGGTGCAATACCATGGATTAGATGTTATATAGGCAGGAGGCCAGGGGTCAGTAACAAAAATGTAGCACAGATAGCTATGTGGTAGTCAGACAAGCCAAAGCTTAATCTCTATGATGACTATTATTTTAGAAGAACCAAAAAGTAGTCAAGTAAGCATTGCCAAACTGAAGCCTTCAGAAGTCAAAAAATACCCAAGGTGGAGGGACAAAATCTAGTTAGGCAAATAACTGGCAATGAGGCCATTGTGGTAGGGACTGTATCACCCAGGCAGCTGTGGTCACTAGACATGTCCCACCCTGAATCCATGACTGTCCCACCATAAGACCCCTTGCGCTGCAGGCTGGAGACAAGTAAGTACTGTACATGACCACTTGTACCCTACGATGGATTCTGGTCTTCAGTCATCGAAGACCGCCAGATGTTCAAGCTTGAACAAATATCAACACGATAAAACTAGGAAGAAATTGTATCCAATGTTCAAAGTTCCAGGTGGAATCCCATATGTCTTCGATTTCATGTTAAAGATCTGATGGGACAATTCAATGAAAGCCAAACTTCTGCTCAATAAGAGATATTCCTACGGAACGTTCTGCAGTTATCTCTCCACTTTGAAGTGAATGAAAGCCTCGCCAAATCTATTCTGATTTCTGTGTAGCTTGCGTGTGTTGTAGACGTTTTTTTTTTTTTTCATTTTTATTTATTTATTTGAAACATTGAAATTAATTAGAAATGAGTTGGAGATGAACAGTAACTGCAAACATTTTTCCCATTTGATCTAAAGCTTCAAGTGCGATATGGAAATACGTAAAATTTTTGATCAAAAACCTTCATTGCGATGCACCTGCTCCTTTATTCTGGTGTATCAAAGCCTCGTGTCATTTTACGCAAATATATTCCTTTTAGTGGGGCACATAACATACTGTATAAATAAATAAGTAGATTTAATCCTAATCACATCTTTTTTATTTTTCCACACGATGCGGCTTTATTCTAGATAGAAAAACATTCTATGGATTGCAAGTGCAGAAACATTGCCGAGACAAAAGATAAGCAATACAATTTGCCATCGTCTTCTAAAGCTTAAAGGGCTTTTCCAATGAACACAGCAATTTTTAAATTTGTAGATAATTAAAAGTTAAACATTTCTGCAAATATATATAATTAAAAATTTTGCAGAAAATCTATAAAACTCTGCAAAATGTTTAACCCCTTACCGACATCCGTTGTAGTACAGCGCTACTGGAAAAGTCTGCATGGAAACATGGTGCGCACACGGAAACCATGCCTAGTGAATGTTATGTACGGCTGACACTTCTATCACCTGCGGTTGGAACTGAGCTCCGATCGCAGGTGTTAACCCCTGAGATGCTGCGGTCAAACAAGACCGCGACATCTCAGAGATTTTACTATATATTGGGGCCTCCACGACGTGTTCAAGGGGTGCCATTATTCTTCTTTGGCAGCCCGGGTCTGATCAATGACCCCGGGTCTGCCCAGCCACTGCCCTGCCACATACCTGGTTGATTCTGCCCATAATGGAGGCTGTGAGCCTATGCGTCTGTGTAGGCTTACAGCCTCCTATACACTGCAATACATGTGCAGTGGGGAAAAAAAGTATTTAGTCAGCCACCAATTGTGCAAGTTCTCCCACTTATAAAGATGAGGCCGGCCTGTAATTGTCATCATAGGTAGACCTCAACTATGAGAGACAAAATGAGAAAACTAATCCAGAAAATCACATTGTCTGATTTTTTAAGAATTTATTTGCAAATTATGGTGGAAAATAAGTATTTGGTCACCTACAAACAAGCAAGATTTCTGTCTCTCACAGACCTGTAACTTCTTCTTTAAGAGGCTCCTCTGTCCTCCACTCATTACCTGTAGTAATGGCTCCTGTGTGACATTGTTATCAGTATAAAAGACACCTGTCCACAACCTCAAACAGTCACACTCCAAACTCCACTATGGTGAAGACCAAAGAGCTGTGGAAGGACCAGAAACAAAATGGTAGCCCTGCACCAGGCTGGGAAGACTGAATCTGCAATAGGCAAGCAGCTTGGTGGGAAGAAATCACCTGTGGGAGCAATAATTAGAAAATGGAAGACATACAAGACCACTGATAATCTCCCTCCATCAGGGGCTCCACGCAAGATCTCACCCCGTGGGGTCAAAATGATCACAAGAACGGTGAGCAAAAATCCCAGAACCACACGGGGGGACCTAGTGAGTGACCTGCAGAAAACTGGGACTAACGTAACAAAGGCTACCGTCAGTAACACACTACGCCGCCAGGGACTCAGATCCTGCAGTGCCAGACGTGTCCCCCTGCTTAAGCCAGTACATATCCGGGCCCGTCTGAAGTTTGCTAGAGAGCATTTGGATGTTCCAGAAGAGTATTGGGAGAATGTCATATGGTCAGATGAAACCAAAGTAGAACTGTTTGGTAGAAACACAACTCGTGGTGTTTGGAGGAGAGTGAATGCTGAGTTGTATCCAAAGAACACCATACCTACTGTGAAGCATGGGGATGGCAACATCATGTATGGGGCTGTTTCTCTGCAAAGGGCCCAGGACGACTGATCCGTGTACATGAAAGAATGAATGGGGCCATGTATGGTGAGATTGTGAGTGCAAACCTCCTTCCATCAGCAAGGGCATTGAAGATGAAACGTGGCTGGGTCTTTCAGCATGACAATGATCCCAAGCACACCGCCAGGGCAACGAAGGAGCGGCTTCGTAAGAAGCATTTCAAGGTCCTGGAGTGGCCTAGCCAGTCTCCAGATCTCAGCCCCATAGAAAACCTTTGGAGGGAGTTGAAAGTCCGTGTTGCCCAGCGACAGCCCCAAAACATCCCTGCTCTAGAGGAGATCTGCATGGAGGAATGGGCCAACATACCAGCAACAGTGTGTGCCAACCTTGTGAAGACTTACAGAAAATGTTTGACCTCTGTCATTGCCAACAAAGGATAGAACAAAGGATTGAGATGAACTTTTACTATTGACCAAATACTTATTTTCCACCATAATTTGCAAATAAATTCTTTAAAAATCAGACAATGTGATTTTCTGGATTTGTTTTCTCATTTTGTCTCTCATAGTTGAGGTCTACCTATGATGACAATTACAGGCCGGCCGCATCTTTTTAAGTGGGAGAACTTGCACAATTGGTGGCTGACTAAATACTTTTTTTTCCCCACTGTATATTGTGGTGTATACTTATTGAACCAGCGATCTTCTGGTTCCTTATTTAGACAAAAAAGGATGTAAAAAATATGTTAAAAAAAAAAAAAGTTTAAACACGATAAAAAAAATTTATAAATTAATTAAACTCCCAAAATTCCGATTTTCTCATATTAATTTTTTTTATTATGTAAAAAAATAAAAATTAAAAATACAAAAATTACATATCTGGTATCACCGCGTCCATAAAAACCAGCTCTGTCAACAGAAACATAAAAATGTAATGCCTTTCAGAAGAAGGCGATGCAAAAATAATAGATTTTTTCCCTAAATGGAATTTTATTAGTAATGCATAAAAAACAACATAAATTGGGTATTTACATAATTGGACCGACCTGCAGAATAAAGGTCACATGTTACATATGCTGTACGCTGCACGGTAAAAAAATAATCATCAATGCAGTGTCAAATACCAAATTAGGCCTCATATGCTTCTTTATTTCTGAGCCCTGCTGTATTTGTAGTCATTAGGTCCACACAGGGGCGTAAATACCGGGGTAGCCGTGGTAGCGGCTGCCACAGGGCCCGATGCTTTTTTTTTTTGTGCTACGGCAGGTTTTGGGCCTGTTTGGTGACGTCCCAAACATCAGCTAACGTCATTATGCGTCGCGACGCCGCCGTGGCTCATGCGAAATCTGGTCCAACATTGAAGATGGCCGAAGTGTAGGGTGGAGTGCACTGGAGCTAGGAAGAGGTAAGTAACATTGTTTTTTTTTTTTGTATCCTCCCCTGGGTCTCCGATCATTATACACTGGGGCCTGAAAACACCCCAGAGTATAATAATTGTTCATTGTTCCACAATGGGGCATAATACTGTGTGCAGGGGCCACTATGCTGCATGATACTGTGTGCAGGGGCCACTATGCTGCATGATACTGTGTGCAGGGGCCACTATGGGGCATAATACTGTGTGCAGGGGCCACTATGCTGCATGATACTGTGTGCAGGGGCCACTATGGGGCATAATACTGTGTGCAGGGGCCACTATGCCGCATAATAGTGTGCGCAGGAATGCGGTTTGTGCGGGGTGGTGGAGTTGGAGGGGGCGGTCTGAGGAAGGGTGGGTTTTGGGGGGTGGTGGTTCGGGGGGGGCCCATGTCAAATGTTCGCCTTGTGGCCCAGCCATTCATAGTTATGCCACTGGGTCCATATATAGGGTGTTTCCAAAATCAGGAGACAGAGCATAATAACTAGAGAGCTGACTTTTCAGAGTGCTGTGATATGGACAGGACCTATTGGGCACTGAAATGGCCTATCTGGGAAAATGTCAATTTTCATTTTGAACCATCTGCTGCGTATTTACTTTTGGAAAGCATCTCTGAGGTCAAAATGATCACTATACCCTTTGAGGGGTGCAGTTTCCAAAATTAAGTCACTTCTTGGTACTCTCCACTGTATTAGCACCTTAGGGGCAAATGTGTCATGGCATGGGGTTTCCATTGTATTGGTACTTTAGGGGATCTGCAAATGAGACATGGCACCCAAAAACTATTCCAGCAAATTTTGACCTCTAAAAGCCAAATAGCGCTCTTTCCATTCCATGCTCCGCCATATACCCATACAGCAGTTTATGACCACATACAGACGTGGACAAAATTGTTGGTACCCCTCGTTTAATGAAAGAAAAAGCCACAATGGTCACAGAAATAACGAATCTGACAAAACTGGAATTTGCCAAACTACATGTTGACAAGCCACAAAGCTTCTGGGAGAATGTCCTATGGACAGATGAGACAAAAATCTAAATTTTTGGCAAGGAGCATCAGCTCTATGTTCACAGAAAAAATGAAGCCTATCTTGAAAAGAACACTGTCCCTACTGTGACACATGGAGGAGGCTCTGTTATGTTCTGGGGCTGCTTTGCTGCATCTGGCACAGGGTGTCTTGAATTTGTGCAGGGTACAATGAAATCTCAAGACTATCAAGGGATTCTAGAGAGAAATGTGCTGCCCAGTGTCAGAAAGCTTGGTCTCAGTCGCAGGTCATGGGTCTTGTAACAGGATAATGACCCAAAACACAGCTAAAAACACCCAAGAATGGCTAAGAGGAAAACATTGGACTATTCTGAAGTGGCCTTCTATGAGCCCTGACCTAAATCCTATTGAGCATCTTTGGAAGGAGCTGAAACATGCCGTCTGGAAAAGGCACCCTTCACACCCGAGACAACTGGAGCAGTTTGCTCATGAGGAGTGGCCAAAATCCCTGCTGAGAGGTGCAGAAGTCTCATTGACAGTTACAGGAATCGTTTGATTGCAGGGATTGCCTCAAAAGGTTGCAACTAAATATTAAGTTAAGGGAACCATCATTTCTGTCCAGGCCTGTTTCATGAGTTTTCTTTTTTTAAAAATTCTGCTGAAGCCTGGTTGGAAAGCAATGTCTGACTTTCATTTGTTCATTTTCATAGAATTTTTATATATTATTACTTTTGTCAGATTCAAGTTATTTCTGTGACCATTGTGGGGTTTTCTTTCATTATACGAGGGGGATCAACAATTTTGTCCATGTGTGTATATGGCATTGTTTAACAAACTGGGGGTGCTTTTTCTCCTTTAACCTTTTGTGAAAATTAAAAATTTGGGCCAAATGCGGCATTTTATTGGAAAAAAAGAAATTTTTCATTTTCACATCCCATTGGTTGTAAATTCAGCGAAATATCTGTGGGTTCAAAATGCTGACTATACCCCTCGATTCCTTGAGGGGTCAAGTTTCCTAAATGAGGTCATTTGTTGGGGCTTTCCACCACACTTCTACCTCAGGGGTTCTGCCAATGCGACACGGTGCCTGATACCAATTCCAGCAAAATCTGCCCTCTGAAAAGCTCAATGGTGTCATTTTCCACTTTTATGACCCAAGTACTCACTATACCCCTTGATAAATTCCTTGAGGGTCTAGTATCCAAAATGGGGTCACTTTTGGGGGTTTTCCACTGTTTTGGCATCTCAAGGGATCTGCAAATGTGACATGGTGCCTGAAACTGCTCACAGCAAAATCTGCCCCCCAAAAGCTCATTCGTGCTCCTTCCCTTCTGCATCTTGCTGTGTGCCCATATATCAGTTTACAGTCACATGTGGGGTACTGTGGTAGTCGGAAGAACTTGCATAACAAATTGTGGGATGCGTTTTCTCCTTTAACCCCTTGTGAATGTGTAAATTCTAGGGCTAAGTGAACATATTGGTAAAAGAAAATGAAATGTGTAAATTTTATCTCCATTTTGTCTTAATTCCCGTTAAACACTTATAGAGTTGGGATGCTTTGTATATGCTGTTTTGGCTTAATTAAGCGGTGCAGTTTTGAAAATGGGATGGTTTATGGGGTTTTCTAATACAAAGGCCTTTCAAAACCCCTTCATAACTGAATTAGTCCCTTGAAAAACAGAAATTTCTTGAAAATTTTGAATTTTTCTGTTTGACTTGTAAGCCATATAATGTCTTTAAAAAATTAAAGGGTGATTAAAGTTTGATGCCAACGTAAAGCAGAGATCTGGTGCATTAGATTTATGAACTAGTTTGGGAGCTATGACTATCTGTATGAAAAGCAGATCATTTCAAACTTTTTAAATTGCCTATTTTTCAAAATTTCCACGAAATTTCCTATTTTTTCATAATCAAGCACAAAACATATCGACCAAAATTTAACACTAAGACGAAGTACAATGTGTCATGAAAAAACAGCCTCAAAATTACTTTGGTGAGATAAAATGTTCCAAAGTTATTACTTTATAAAATAACATATCAGATTTGAAAAATCGAGCTCTGTCAGGAAGTCAAAAACTGGCGGCAGCAGGAAGGGGTTAATAATTTGTATTTGCAAAATTGTGTAAGTTTTAGTTATCTACAAATTCTATATGGCTATGTTCAGGGTAAAAAACCCTTTCAGACAACGTTTTATATTATATACACCACATGGCCCATAATATGCGGACATACGATATAACATCATTATATTTCAAAAACCTCAAAAAAAAATTTTTTTTAAACGGGCCCTCATCAACCTCTTGCTTCTACAATAGTCTCTATTAGAGTTGTGTGAACTGACTTGTAATGAACTAAATTCAGTACAAATTTTCCAAAAATGTTGGGTTCAGCCGAACCTGAAATTTTTGGGGTTGACCACTCACAAATCATTATTACACTCTGGAGGTCTTTGCAGGACCATAAAAAATACACATACTCACCTTTCTTGGCCTCCGCCATATTCCATCTTCTTCTCCAGGCGTCCATAGTTGCTTCCTGCTCTCACTGATGTCAATAGCCACAGATCATTGCTGAGACCTGAGAAGGTTTAAAGCGTCATGATGTAGACACCCCCATGTAACCACTGAGGCCAAATCACAGTCCATTATACTGTGTTGGGGCTCTAAGGGAGCATTATACTGTGTTGGGGATGTAAGGGAGCATTATACTGTCTGGGGGCTCTAAGGGAGCATTATACTGTGTTGGGGCTCTAAGGGAGCATTATACTGTCTGGGGGCTCTAGGGGAGGATTATACTGTGTTGGGCCTCTAAGGGAGCATTATAATGTCTGGGGGCTCTAAGGGAGCATTATACTGTCTGGGGGCTCTAAGGGAGCATTATAGTGTCTGGGGGCTCTAAGGGAGCATTATACTGTGTAGGGGGAATAAGGTGGTTTCATCACTGTATGTTACACAGAGGAAGTCACTATTACTGTATGGGGACAAAGTGACTAAATGGGATTGGTGGGTTCAAATGGGGCATGGGCAGGGTTAGAGGCGTGTCTTAACCTATATAAATACCGGACACATTCAGCTACTTGTACGTCCATCTGACAATCACCCATGAAGGACATTTCTGTGCCCTGATGGGATTGTTTTACCGGGGGTCCACAAACAGGTTTGTCCATTGGACACCTAGAAATAGCACCAATGGAATTTTGGGCACCTTCCTATTTTGCTGCTGACAATGTAGATATTCCATTCAGTAGCGATATATTGCCTGCTAAAACCAAATACGAGCCGGCGCAGGACTGAGCTTCATTATTAGATCTTGATCCTTTTTTAATGTACCTATTTCTGAGACATCTGCGCCTTATCTCTCTACCTAAAGACCCTTTCAAAAATTTATACAAAGTGTCCATAGTTAATAATCAGAAATGTGTTGACTTGGGAAATCTCTGAAGACTCGCAGATAGATGAACAATCCTTGGAGAGGCTGCTGAAAATTACTCACAGCTGTCTGATGAGAGGTTATTGGGATTTCGTTAAAACCTGACTGCTCAGAAATTCTACGAGACCATCTACACTGTATACAGATGTATACATATATATGAAGGACTGACACAGTACCTACTGGGTGATACACGCAAGATCATCTGCCATCGGTGAGGCATTGTTACCAGATTTCCTGGGAAAAAGCTACATATGTCAATAAAATTGTTCATGTGTGGAGCAATTGTACAAGAGGATTCTTAACAAATGACTTCAGCCAAAGATGTGGTCAGAGAGTTCCTCTTCTTACTGGCCATCCATAGATTCTAATTTAGTATCTTTACCGTCCATTTTTAGTTCAGTTGATTCCACAAAGTACATGTTTTCAGCAAGTTTTGAGACTTAAAGAGGACCTTTCACCACCTATGCCAAGTCCAATTCTCTGCATCGGTCGATAGGCGCTGCTCCACTGACTCCAGCACAGTTGGAATTTTTTTCTCTATCCCCCACCATTCCTGAGCAATAAATGCAGCTAGTTTTGGTGCCTCATGTTCTATTTAGACTCTGTACTGTCAAATGGGTGGTGTCATGCTGGAGTGGGCAAAGGGGTGGGAGACTGAGTTCTGACACTTCCTGCCTCTGATTGGAGTGCTGAATCACACCCCCTGTCTGACACTACCCACCTAAGCCTAAGTAGCATATCAGGAAGTAAAGATAACTGCACTGAAAGCTCGGGAATGGTGGGGGCTAGGGAGAAAAAGTAACCTATTAGCCTAAAAAAAAAGTTAGACAATTAACCTATTTACAGATACTAAGAACTTGAGTTGGTGGAGGTGGAAAAAGGTGAAGGTGTAAAAAGCCAGTCTTTTTCTAGGCATGCTTATAAGTATATACATTGGCATTTCATTAGATTGTCCAAGGTAGCACATTCCAGAGAAATGGTGCAGCACAAGAAAAGTCTTAGAGATGGGAATGGAAGAGTCAGGTTATAGAAGAGGTTAACCCTAGATCATAGAGATCACTGTTGATAGACAGAGACGAGGGAAAAGATATAGGGCCGGGCAGCATTGTGGAGAGCTCTGTGGGTGAGAATGATTATAGAGATGGGTGAACCGCTTAGTAACTAACCAGATTTGATCCAAGACTCTCAAAAGATTTGGTTTCCAATGATTTTTTATTTAGGAGTATAATGTAGATTTGAACAAGATTTCAAGAGTTGAATAAGTTATCATAAACCAGAACTGAAACTTTTATATTCTGGGGACACAGACCCCAGAGTATAATAAGTGGAGAGTCATGACATCTTCATGCCCCATTGTGACTGCTGAGCCCCAATCACATGGCTCAGCGATGACCCCGGGGGGAAATGACATCACCCAGGAGGGCATACGAAGACCCTGAGGAAGCACCAGACGCTGCGAGGGTTCCCAGGTGCTGTACAGTTATACATGGGTGACTAATCCCCAAAGTTTTGGGTTCGGTTTGAACTTGAAACTTCTTGAAAATTTAGGTTGAATGTAATTTTTTCTAAACAAATTCACTCATCTCTAATTGCAACTTTTTAACTGAAAGGGACAACTAACATTTTTTCAAGCCAAAGCTCGCCATTGCATTTAACACTTGGTTAATGTGACTCACTAGCAAGATTTGAGACTTTACTTGTGCGCATTGATGTTCCTGTTCTCTTACTCTCCACTATGTTTAGTATTTTATTGTAGAGAGCAGATGTTTGGGCTCCAGAGCTGTCCTTCCTACTAGTTATCTTGGTATGATGAAGTGGAGTCTTCTGGTCACTTCTCCTTTCTTAGTGCACACCACAATACCAGATGGCCACAAGTTCTAGCACAGCTGCCAAGACACAAGACGCTATAATTACATTAAAGTGGCTGCTAAGAGGTGGAGGTGGAGACTTCCCATGAACAGGGCGGGGCTTATTTAAAGGTAAAACTGTTAGGTCCACGATGATGCTGTCTCTAAGGGCAGCAAAACATAGTGACAGAAACACTGACTTCAGTTTGCCACTTATGTGTTAAACTCCACCAGTTTTTGAGGATTACATCTTGAATTCTGTATTGAGTGGCCGGCAAAGAGCCCAATGATATTTACCATATGCTTCCCCAGCCCTCCCCTTCATCTGCTGATTGACAGACTTCTCAATATGAACAGTAATAGGGAAAATACTGTCAATCACCAGTTGGAAGGCACTTCATGGATTCCTTGATGGCTGCGCTGGCCGGCAGAGTTTGATACTGCTGCATATTAACATATAAGGGGCAGAGCGCTTCAATCATCATGGCTGACACTATATACAACCCTCAGCAGGGATGTAAGGGTTACTAAACAGTGCAAAACAGAATAAAGCTAATGAATTACAGTTATTATGGTCAATGAATATAATATAATACCTATGACAACTCAGCTTGTGTCCATTAGTTAGCAGCAGGAGGCTAAAATATGATGGGCATAAAGAAGTTCAGGCATGGAGTGGAGAACAGGAGTGTGAATAGAGCAGAATGGCAGCAAGTAGCAGGGCACAGACTGTAGCAGATAGCTGGACACAGGCTGGTAGCAGGTAACATTACATAGGCCATTAAACGGTAACAGGGCACAGGCTGGTAACAAATAGAGTTGGGCACAGGCTGGTAGCAGGTAGAGTTGGGCACAAGCTGATAGCAGGTAGCAGGGCACAGGCTGGTAACAAATAGAGTTGGGCACAGGCTGGTAGCAGATAGATTTGGGCGCAGGCTGATAGCAGGTAGCAGGGCACAGGTTGATAGCAGGTAGATTTGGGCACAGGCTGATAGCAGGTAGATTTGGGCACAGGCTGGTAGCAGGTAGATTTGGGCACAGGCTGGTAACAAATAGAGTTGGGCACAGGCTGGTAGCAGGTAGAGTTGGGCACAGGCTGGTGGCAGGTAGATTTAGGCACAGGTTGGTAGCAGGTAGAGTTTGGCACAAGCTGGTATCAGGTAGAGTTGGACACAGGCTGGTAGCAGGTAGAGTTGGGCACAGGATGGTAGCAAGTAGATTTGGGCACAGGCTGGAAGCAGGTACAGTTGGGCACATGCTGGTAACAAATAGAGTTGGGCACAGGTTGGTTGCAGGTAGAGTTAGGCACAGGTTGGTAGCAGGTAGAGTTTGGCACAAGCTGGTATCAGGTAGAGTTGGACACAGGCTGGTAGCAGGTAGAGTTGGGCACAGGATGGTAGCAAGTAGATTTGGGCACAGGCTGGAAGCAGGTACAGTTGGGCACATGCTGGTAACAAATAGAGTTGGGCACAGGTTGGTTGCAGGTAGAGTTGGGCACAGGTTGGTAGCAGGTAGAGTTGGGCACAGGCTGGTAACAAATAGAGTTGGGCACATGTTGGTTGCAGGTAGAGTTAGGCACAGGCTGGTAGCAGGTAGATTTGGGCACAGGTTGGTAGCAGGTAGAGTTGGGCACAGGCTGGTAGCAGGTAGCTTTGGGCACAGACTGGTAGCAGGTAGAGTTGGGCACAGGCTGGTAACAAATAGAGTTGGGCACAGGTTGGTAGCAGGTACAGTTGGGCACAGGCTGGTAGCAGGTAGATTTGGGCACAGGTTGGTAGCAGGTAGAGTTGGGCACAGGCTGGTAGCAGGTAGAGTTGGGCACAGGCTGGTAGCAGGTAGATTTGGGCACAGGTTGGTAGCAGGTAGAGTTGGGCACAGGCTGGTAGCAGGTAGCTTTGGGCACAGACTGGTAGCAGGTAGAGTTGGGCACAGGCTGGTAACAAATAGAGTTGGGCACAGGTTGGTAGCAGGTACAGTTGGGCACAGGCTGGTAGCAGGTAGATTTGGGCACAGGTTGGTAGCAGGTAGAGTTGGGCACAGGCTGGTAGCAGGTAGAGTTGGGCACAGGCTGGTAGCAGGTAGATTTGGGCACAGGTTGGTAGCAGGTAGAGTTGGGCACAGGCTGGTAGCAGGTAGAGTTGGGCACAGGCTGGTAGCAGGTAGAGTTGGGCACAGGCTGGTAGCAGGTAGATTTGGGCACAGGTTGATAGCAGGTAGAGTTGGGCACAGGCTGGTAGCAGGTAGCTTTGGGCACAGACTGGTAGCAGGTAGAGTTGGGCACAGGCTGGTAACAAATAGAGTTGGGCACAGGCTGGTAGCAGGTACAGTTGGGCACAGGCTGGTAGCAGGTAGATTTGGGCACAGGTTGGTAGCAGGTAGAGTTGGGCACAGGCTGGTAGCAGGTAGAGTTGGGCACAGGCTGATAGAAGGTAGAGTTGGGCACAGGCTGGTAGCAGGTAGAGTTGGGCACAGGCTGGTAGCAGGTATACTTGGGCACAGGCTGGTAGCAGGTAGCTTTGGGCACAGGCTGGTAGCAGGTAGCTTTGGGCACAGGTTGGTAGCAGGTAGATTTGGGCCAGGTTGGTAGCAGGTAGAGTTGGGCACAGGCTGGTAGCAGGTAGAGTTGGGCACAGGCTGGTAACAAATAGAGTTGGGCACAGGCTGGTAGCAGGTACAGTTGGGCACAGGCTGGTAGCAGGTAGATTTGGGCACAGGTTGGTAGCAGGTAGAGTTGGGCACAGGCTGGTAGCAGGTAGAGTTGGGCACAGGCTGATAGCAGGTAGAGTTGGGCACAGGCTGGTAGCAGGTAGAGTTGGGCACAGGCTGGTAGCAGGTATACTTGGGCACAGGCTGGTAGCAGGTAGCTTTGGGCACAGGCTGGTAGCAGGTAGCTTTGGGCACAGGTTGGTAGCAGGTAGAGTTGGGCACAGGCTGGTAGCAGGTAGAGTTGGGCACAGGCTGATAGCAGGTACACTTGGGCACAGGCTGGTAGCAGGTAGCTTTGGGCACAGGCTGGTAGCAGGTAGCTTTGGGCACAGGTTGGTAGCAGGTAGAGTTGGGCACAGGATGGTAGCAAATAGAGTTGGGCACAGGCTGGTAGCAGGTAGATTTGGGCACAGGCTGGTAGCAGGTAGATTTGGGCACAGGTTGGTAGCAGGTAGAGTTGGGCACAGGCTGGTAGCAGGTAGCTTTGGGCATAGACTGGTAGCAGGTAGAGTTGGGCACAGGCTGGTAACAAATAGAGTTGGGCACAGGTTGGTAGCAGGTACAGTTGGGCACAGGCTGGTAGCAGGTAGATTTGGGCACAGGTTGGTAGCAGGTAGAGTTGGGCACAGGCTGGTAGCAGGTAGAGTTGGGCACAGGCTGGTAGCAGGTAGATTTGGGCACAGGTTGGTAGCAGGTAGAGTTGGGCACAGGCTGGTAGCAGGTAGAGTTGGGCACAGGCTGGTAGCAGGTACAGTTGGGCACAGGCTGGTAGCAGGTAGATTTGGGCTCAGGTTGATAGCAGGTAGAGTTGGGCACAGGCTGGTAGCAGGTAGCTTTGGGCACAGACTGGTAGCAGGTAGAGTTGGGCACAGGCTGGTAACAAATAGAGTTGGGCACAGGCTGGTAGCAGGTAGATTTGGGCACAGGTTGGTAGCAGGTAGAGTTGGGCACAGGCTGGTAGCAGGTAGAGTTGGGCACAGGCTGATAGCAGGTACAGTTGGGCACAGGCTGGTAGCAGGTAGAGTTGGGCACAGCCTGGTAGCAGGTATACTTGGGCACAGGCTGGTAGCAGGTAGCTTTGGGCACAGGCTGGTAGCAGGTAGCTTTGGGCACAGGTTGGTAGCAGGTAGATTTGGGCACAGGTTGGTAGCAGGTAGAGTTGGGCACAGGCTGGTAGCAGGTAGAGTTGGGCACAGGCTGGTAACAAATAGAGTTGGGCACAGGCTGGTAGCAGGTACAGTTGGGCACAGGCTGGTAGCAGGTAGATTTGGGCACAGGTTGGTAGCAGGTAGAGTTGGGCACAGGCTGGTAGCAGGTAGAGTTGGGCACAGGCTGGTAGCAGGTACAGTTGGGCACAGGCTGGTAGCATGTAGATTTGGGCACAGGTTGATAGCAGGTAGAGTTGGGCACAGGCTGGTAGCAGGTAGCTTTGGGCACAGACTGGTAGCAGGTAGAGTTGGGCACAGGCTGGTAACAAATAGAGTTGGGCACAGGCTGGTAGCAGGTACAGTTGGGCACAGGCTGGTAGCAGGTAGATTTGGGCACAGGTTGGTAGCAGGTAGAGTTGGGCACAGGCTGGTAGCAGGTAGAGTTGGGCACAGGCTGATAGCAGGTAGAGTTGGGCACAGGCTGGTAGCAGGTAGAGTTGGGCACAGGCTGGTAGCAGGTATACTTGGGCACAGGCTGGTAGCAGGTAGCTTTGGGCACAGGCTGGTAGCAGATTAGAGTTGGGCACAGGCTGGTAACAAATAGAGTTGGGCACAGGCTGGTAGCAGGTACAGTTGGGCACAGGCTGGTAGCAGGTAGATTTGGGCACAGGTTGGTAGCAGGTAGAGTTGGGCACAGGCTGGTAGCAGGTAGAGATGGGCACAGGCTGATAGCAGGTAGAGTTGGGCACAGGCTGGTAGCAGGTAGAGTTGGGCACAGGCTGATAGCAGGTACACTTGGGCACAGGCTGGTAGCAGGTAGCTTTGGGCACAGGCTGGTAGCAGGTAGCTTTGGGCACAGGTTGGTAGCAGGTAGAGTTGGGTACAGGATGGTAGCAAATAGAGTTGGGCACAGGATGTTAACAGGTAGAGTTGGGTACAGGCTGGTAGCAGGTACAGTTGGGCACAGGCTGGTAGCAGGTAGATTTGGGCACAGGTTGGTAGCAGGTAGAGTTGGGCACAGGCTGGTAGCAGGTAGAGATGGGCACAGGCTGATAGCAGGTAGAGTTGGGCACAGGCTGGTAGCAGGTAGAGTTGGGCACAGGCTGATAGCAGGTACACTTGGGCACAGGCTGGTAGCAGGTAGCTTTGGGCACAGGCTGGTAGCAGGTAGCTTTGGGCACAGGTTGGTAGCAGGTAGAGTTGGGTACAGGATGGTAGCAAATAGAGTTGGGCACAGGATGTTAACAGGTAGAGTTGGGTACAGGCTGGTAGCAGGTAGAGTTGGGCACAGGCTGATAGCAGGTACACTTGGGCACAGGCTGGTAGCAGGTAGCTTTGGGCACAGGCTGGTAGCAGGTAGCTTTGGGCACAGGTTGGTAGCAGGTAGAGTTGGGCACAGGATGGTAGCAAATAGAGTTGGGCACAGGCTGGTAGCAGGTAGATTTGGGCACAGGCTGGTAGCAGGTAGATTTGGGCACAGGTTGGTAGCAGGTAGAGTTGGGCACAGGCTGGTAGCAGGTAGCTTTGGGCACAGACTGGTAGCAGGTAGAGTTGGGCACAGGCTGGTAACAAATAGAGTTGGGCACAGGTTGGTAGCAGGTACAGTTGGGCACAGGCTGGTAGCAGGTAGATTTGGGCACAGGTTGGTAGCAGGTAGAGTTGGGCACAGGCTGGTAGCAGGTAGAGTTGGGCACAGGCTGGTAGCAGGTAGATTTGGGCACAGGTTGGTAGCAGGTAGAGTTGGGCACAGGCTGGTAGCAGGTAGAGTTGGGCACAGGCTGGTAGCAGGTACAGTTGGGCACAGGCTGGTAGCAGGTAGATTTGGGCTCAGGTTGATAGCAGGTAGAGTTGGGCACAGGCTGGTAGCAGGTAGCTTTGGGCACAGACTGGTAGCAGGTAGAGTTGGGCACAGGCTGGTAACAAATAGAGTTGGGCACAGGCTGGTAGCAGGTAGATTTGGGCACAGGTTGGTAGCAGGTAGAGTTGGGCACAGGCTGGTAGCAGGTAGAGTTGGGCACAGGCTGGTAGCAGGTAGAGTTGGGCACAGGCTGGTAGCAGGTATAGTTGGGCACAGGCTGGTAGCAGGTAGCTTTGGGCACAGGCTGGTAGCAGGTAGCTTTGGGCACAGGTTGGTAGCAGGTAGATTTGGGCACAGGTTGGTAGCAGGTAGAGTTGGGCACAGGCTGGTAGCAGGTAGAGTTGGGCACAGGCTGGTAACAAATAGAGTTGGGCACAGGCTGGTAGCAGGTAGAGTTGGGCACAGGCTGGTAGCAGGTAGAGTTGGGCACAGGCTGATAGCAGGTAGAGTTGGGCACAGGCTGGTAGCAGGTAGAGTTGGGCACAGGCTGGTAGCAGGTATACTTGGGCACAGGCTGGTAGCAGGTAGCTTTGGGCACAGGCTGGTAGCAGGTAGCTTTGGGCACAGGTTGGTAGCAGGTAGATTTGGGCACAGGTTGGTAGCAGGTAGAGTTGGGCACAGGCTGGTAGCAGGTAGAGTTGGGCACAGGCTGGTAACAAATAGAGTTGGGCACAGGCTGGTAGCAGGTACAGTTGGGCACAGGCTGGTAGCAGGTAGATTTGGGCACAGGTTGGTAGCAGGTAGAGTTGGGCACAGGCTGGTAGCAGGTAGAGTTGGGCACAGGCTGATAGCAGGTAGAGTTGGGCACAGGCTGGTAGCAGGTAGAGTTGGGCACAGGCTGATAGCAGGTACACTTGGGCACAGGCTGGTAGCAGGTAGCTTTGGGCACAGGCTGGTAGCAGGTAGCTTTGGGCACAGGTTGGTAGCAGGAAGAGTTGGGTACAGGATGGTAGCAAATAGAGTTGGGCACAGGATGTTAACAGGTAGAGTTGGGTACAGGCTGGTAGCAGGTAGATTAGGGCACAGGCTGGTAGCAGGTATACTTGGGCACAGGCTGGTAGCAGGTAGCTTTGGGCACAGGCTGGTAGCAGGTAGCTTTGGGCACAGGTTGGTAGCAGGTAGATTTGGGCACAGGTTGGTAGCAGGTAGAGTTGGGCACAGGCTGGTAGCAGGTAGAGTTGGGCACAGGCTGGTAACAAATAGAGTTGGGCACAGGCTGGTAGCAGGTACAGTTGGGCACAGGCTGGTAGCAGGTAGATTTGGGCACAGGTTGGTAGCAGGTAGAGTTGGGCACAGGCTGGTAGCAGGTAGAGTTGGGCACAGGCTGATAGCAGGTAGAGTTGGGCACAGGCTGGTAGCAGGTAGAGTTGGGCACAGGCTGATAGCAGGTACACTTGGGCACAGGCTGGTAGCAGGTAGCTTTGGGCACAGGCTGGTAGCAGGTAGTTTTGGGCACAGGTTGGTAGCAGGTAGAGTTGGGTACAGGATGGTAGCAAATAGAGTTGGGCACAGGATGTTAACAGGTAGAGTTGGGTACAGGCTGGTAGCAGGTAGAGTTGGGCACAAGCTGGTAGCAGGTAGAGTTGGGCACAAGCTGGTAGCAGGTAGAGTTTGGCACAGGCTGGTAGCAGGTAGAGTTTGGCACAGGCTGGTAGCAGGTAGCTTTGGGCACAGGCTGGTAGCAGGTAGCTTTGGGCACAGGTTGGTAGCAGGTAGAGTTGGGCACAGGCTGGTAGCAGGTAGAGTTGGGCACAGGCTGGTAGCAGGTAGAGTTGGGCACAGGCTGGTAGCAGGTAGATTTGGGCACAGGCTGGTAGCAGGTAGAGTTGGGCACAGCCCGGTAGCAGGTAGAGTTGGGCACAGCCTGGTAGCAGGTAGAGTTGGGCACAGGCTGGTAGCAGGTAGAGTTGGGCACAGACCGGTAGCAGGTAGAGTTGGGCACAGCCTGGTAGCAGGTAGAGTTGGGCACAGCCTGGTAGCAGGTAGAGTTGGGCACAGGCTGGTAGCAGGTAGAGTTGGGCACAGGCTGGTAGCAGGTAGAGTTGGGCACAGACCGGTAGCAGGTAGAGTTGGGTATAACTAGCAAATATTTGCAAAGCTCATTCAGCAGTTTCATTTTAGACTGAACTAGAACTGCTATTATTATATTGAGAGGCCTCTTCAGACCCCTGAGTATAATGAGCGGAGGCCCAGGGGAGGTGACAAACATAAGAAACAATGTTACTCACCTCTTCCGGGCTCAATCACTGACGTCCGGCACATTTCCCTCTTTGGGCGTCATACAACCCCCTGAATGACGTCACGGACTTCTGAGGCTTCTGATTGGGCTTTAGCAATCACATGGGGTGCACCAATATCCTGATGCTTAGACACAAGTGCATGACATTGCGTGCCCTACTTGGTTCGCTCATCCCCAGTAGCAGGACATAGGCTGGCAGCAGGACTGGAATATTGTTTCAAACATAGGCAAGGGCCATAACCAGGAGAGCAGATCAGAAGGGATTATGGGGAAAAATCCCAGCACAGGCAGGGAATGTCTTGAAAGAAAAGTTCCTTAGATTCTGAAATCTCTGCCATTCCAGTTCTCAGTCTCCATTGCTCCCTGCTAACGCTTGCAGTACTGATGTCACGTCTGTGACCACGGCGTCTCCTCACCGGCCTCAGAGGTGTATTGCTGACTCCAGAGATGGGCTGAAGCGTTCACATACTGTCAATGGGACATCAAAGCCCCAGTGGAGACTAAGAGTGGAGTGGCGGGGGGATTCAGTAGGGAAGAAGCTTCTGGTTAGTTGTTATAAGATATCCCTAGTCTGTGGCTGGATGTGACCTAAAACCAGACAACTCCTTTAAGGACTAAGGCTGGAGCAGAACCAAGCATTAAGGCAGGATCACAGACAGGAATAGCCAGGAGTACCACAAATACCAGAAATGACTTGAAGAAGACAAGATAAAGTGACTAGAGGCAGGAGAAAAGAGCTGGACAAAACCAGACCAGAGGCTGCATGGTGCTAGCACATGGTTGGATCAGATCACTGGACATACATTGTGGACCTCATCATTAGACACGGCCTGGAGAGCTTCATGTGACTTACCTGTGGAGTCTAGAACCGTCCTAGGTCATCGACCATTGCTTTACTAGAGGAGCTAGATGTGGTCACACAGCAACGTCAAGGTAGAAATCACCTGAAATATAGGGCGGGATTTGCCATGACTTAGTTTTAGAGATGAGCGAACTGATTAGGAACAAACCAGAATCAACTCAGATTTACAGAAGTTCAACTTCGACCCAAACCAAAAACTTGTGAAATTGTTATAATAGGTGGAAGATCAGGGGAGGTGTAAAAAATAACAGCCTAGATTTACACGACCGTGGTGCAATATGGACTTGAAACATGTCAATTCTTCACAGCCATTTTGCACCCATGTGGCGCCCTTTTTACATTGCCGTGTATGGAAGGATCCGTGAAAACAGACAAAAAGAGAGTATGAACTATTTTTGTAAAGGACCGTCAAAATATCTGTCATGTGACTAGCCCCGAGTAATGCAGCCATGTGATGGCCGTCACACATCTAATTTTCACAATCATGTGAATACAGGGCTATACTCACCTATCCTGGCATCCGACACTCCTTCTGGGTCTTCTTCCAGTCTCTTGGGTGATGCCATACAGCCCGGGGTCACCACTAAGCCTGTGATTGGGCTTCAGTGGTCACATGGGGCACACCAACGTCCTGATGCTTAAGTAGCTTCATCAGCTCATCCCATGTGACCGGTGCTAAGACCCCCGAAGCACATGACATCACCCAGGAGGCTGGAAGAGGCCAAAGAGGACCCAGAGGGAGCAGCGGACAGCACAAGGATGCCCAGAAGTTGAGGAAAGGCGAGTATATTTTTTTACACCTCCTCTGGGCCTCCACCTATTATACTCCGGGGTCTGAACCTGGAGTATAATAATTTCACTTCCGGTTTCTGACGAACATACTCAACCTGAAACAAATTTTTGGGTCAAAGAATCCAAACCCAAAATGAATCTTCAGTGGCTTGCCCATCTCTACATAGTATGGGCCACCTGGATCAAATCTCATCCTATAAGCAGGGAAAAGGTGAGTAACAGTGCAATTTGGTGGAGTTCTATAGAGGTCGCCACTGAGCCCAAAACCTGTGGGGTCCACAGTCCGCTCTCACCACAATCCTGCGATCTGTAGTAATGAAATCTATAACTGATATCTTCTTACTCAGCGCGCACTACATGTGGCAGCTTGTGCATCTACTTCCCTGTTTCCTACCCTAAAGGACCAAAGAATAGGAGACAGGAGGAAAACAGAAGATGCACACACTACTGCAGCACATAGGAAGATGTCAGCTATAGAATTCATTGATACATACACCAGTACAACCCCCACAAGGGGGGCCTGGAAGTTAAACATCATGTGTGTGGGGGCACTATTAGCTATGTAGATTCGGGGGCACTATTGGTTACATCAGAGGGCACTGTTGTTGCGATTGCGATTATCTATGTGTGTTTGGGGGCACTATTAGTTATGTAAGGGGTACCTGTGTGGGTGGGCCTTATCCTATGTGTGGGTGCACTATTATTTATTACGCTTATTTATAGAGCACCATCACATTCCGCAGCGCTTTACAGACATTGACAGTGCCATATAGGGCTCACAATCTACATTCCCTATCAGTATGTGTTTGGAGTGTGGGAGGAAACCGGAGTACCCGGAGGAAACCCACCAAACACAGGGAGAACATACAAACTCCTTGGCAGGATTTGAACCCAGGACTCCAACGCTGCAAGGCTAACCACTGAGCCACCGTGCTGCCCTATGTTGGGGGCACTATCACCTATGTGGGGAGGGGAGCACTATTACCTTTGTGAGGGGTCACTGTTACCTGTGTGAGGGGGGACACTACATGATATTCACAAGGAAACATTATTGCTTATGCAGGGGATAGAAAGGGTTACCATTGCCCATGTAAGGGGAACAAGGAGGGTACTATTACTTTTCTGGGGGCGCAAGGGGGGCTTAAATGAGTCTGTGACTGTTAGAGCTGCATCAATGGGTCAACTTAAGAAACCCAGTGATGCAGCCAAAATTAAAAGACAGGTGTTGCAGCCATGAAATTACATCCAAGGCAGGCGGGAGCCAAGCTGAGCTTTAGCAACAGGGCCCATGAGTCTTTAGCTATCCCTCCTCCCACCACCCCTACCCCTACCCCCGATGCAATTCGTGATAGTGGGCAGCATAACAGATTATTTTTAAGTACTACAGTGCCTGCTGGAAGGATGCACTAGAATAGGAGCGAACTGTAGAGCCATAAAGGTATAAAAGTTTTTCACCCTGCAGTCACCACTAGGGGGAGTTTAGGAGCAGGAGCATACTACATACTATATACACATGAAACATGACTATAAAAGACAGAAGATATCAGATTAATCAGCACAAAATCTTAAAACTAATATTGGTGTGAAAGGTGAAGACTTACAATACTTTATATAACCAGAGAACCTAAAAGAACAATCGGAGCGGCGTAGGAGCGGCGTACTGCACTTATCATAAAAATCTACAACAAATGTTGAATGTAGAATTTATGTTGCATTCTTATTAACATGCCCCAAACTGATACATATCACACGGCATCTTCTGATTGGTCTGACTTGATATTTCCTGGGGAGGAAACGTTACAATGTATCGAGATCCTTGTGTAAATATTTTCATGTCAGCATAAAGTGATTTTATAGCTGTTACATATAAGTGAATTAGACACTACGAGGCTATAAGCAGAATATCTATGTATACCAGAAGCTGTCTCCACTTTATTAAATCCATAACTTGAGCTTCCAAATATCTAATCATCAATTAATGTATTCAGAGGTAGAAACGTCCCGCACATGAATTAAGCCTTTACTATACTTTTGTTGTGTATTTTCGGTGGTGTGACAAATATAAATTATGCTTAATGTGTAATTTAGCCTGGATCTGTTTTCATATTCATTCCGATTAATTGTGGCGTTGCGAGAAAGCTGCGGTATTTATTTTAGATTGTTAGCTCCTCCTAGTGGTCATATTGGTGTAGCGCGCCCCAGCTACAAAAAGTGGTTGTGAAAGTTTACTGGGATACAAATGTACAGTAAGTACCAGCATAAGAAAGTCATCCGAGACAATAAGACGTCAGTCTCAAAGGAGAAGGCTTAACCCCTTACGACCTGCACAATAATTGAATGATTCAGATTGGAGTCGGAATGTGTCACCATTGTTTTAATTTATTTATTAAAACCAAAAATCTATCACTTTGTTGCTAATCTGTATTTTCTTTTCTGATTGCAGATTTTTCATTCTGTTTTCTGTACATGATTATGGGGGCGGCCATCTTGCCTGAGCTTCTTTTCTTCTCTGTTAACAGCATTTAGTGATCTGCTTTACAGCATAGTCATGACCAAAGGCAGCAATAGGCTGGAGCTGACTCATTGAGGTTTATGGGAAAGTTTTCTAGACGTGCTCAGTGCAGGGAGTGGGAGTAGATAAGCTGTGACATCATCTATTGTCAGTAGTGATGTAATGGCCCAGTGGTGTTATCTATAGAGGTGTTATCTTCTATTGTAATCCTGTGTGTAAACGAGGTGACTGCTGCAAAGAAAACGCCTACAGAATTGGCAAGTGTCAGTCTGTTATTAGGCTAAGGCTACATTCAGAGGACTGAGGTGAAAATATTTCACGGCCATTTTGCACCACTTTGGTGTGCATGTAGCCTTCTGGATTGAAAATTGTAGGATATAGTACTTTTTTAAAGAAAATAACTAGACATGGAAAATGCAAATAAAAAAAAAAAATTCCACAGGATCGGTCATCAGTGTGTGATATATATATGGGGGGTCCAACACCCAGACCCTGCCCAGATCAGCTGTTCTGTCAACCTCCAGGCATCAGGAATGGGCGCATAGTCAGGGAGCGTGTGCAGGCGTGCGTTCACTGCAGTAAAAATGTTCATGACATGATCTTTATATTCTTCACATCGGTGCAATCACCGCAATATCAAATTTATATAGTTTTGTTATGTCTTACTACCTCTAAGGAAAAAATCACAATTTTTGAAAAATGCAAATCTATTCTTTTTTTGTTTCCGTGTACAGAGCTTTGTAAGGCAGAGGCGTAGCTAGCGGGGGGCAGAGGGGCGGCTGCCCCGGGCCCACTGACTTTTTGGGGCCCACCTCGGGGCCGCCATTAATACATCCTTTATTTGTAACTGGATCGGTGTCTGCAGACACCGATCTAGTTAAAATGTATCCTGCAATTTCACAGTATTGTAAACCGTAAACCACATGAGGCTTGCGGTTTACAAGTCCCCGAGATCACAGACAGATGTCCGCTTCTCACACAGGCAGCGCGATGACGTCACAACATCGCGCTGCCCACACTCAGACACAGACGTCCTGTGCGTGGACAGGGAGGAAGCGCCGGCGGCTCCGTTCATCAGCATCGCAGGTGAGTATGACTTTTTTTTTCTCTTTTTAGCTTAGTTGTGGGTATATTAATAGTATAAGGGGTGGATAGGAGGGGGAAATATAACTATAAGGGAGGGTTCATTAGGGGCTTGCATTATGACGATGGGGGGGTCATTTATATAAGGGTTATTAGGGGGTATTATGAATACAAGGGGGAGGTTATTTATATAAGGAGCCATTAGGGGGCATCATTTATATTAGGAGGCATTATGAACATAAGGGGGTGGTCATTGATATAAGGGGTCATTAGAGGTGCAGTATTTATGTCAGGGGGGATCAGGGGCATAATATGAGGGGCAATTAATTTAATGAAAGTGTCACTTGGGTTTTATTAAGACTAAGGCCCCACGTAGCGGGCTGCAGGAAAAACCGTGGCGGTAACATTGTGGTTTTTCCCGCAGCGCTTTTCACAGAAGGTCTGCAGAGGTTTCCTCTGTGGACGTTCTGATTTCAATACACCTATATGGAGACCGCCGGCGTTTCTGTACGTATAAATGACATGCTGCGATTTCCAATACAGCAACGGTTTTGGAAATCGCAGTGCGTCTGCTGCACATATTTTTCCGTAATGTGTGGATGGGATTTGCTAGAATGCAACGGTTTTTTTTTCTGTGGGGCCCCATCCCCACTTTGCAGTAAAATATGCGCAGCGGATACGCTGCGATTTCCAAAACAGTTGCAGTTTTGGAAATCGCAGCATGTCAATTATACCTACGGAAACGCCGGCGGTTTCCCTATACATATAATTGAAGCAGAAATTCCACAGAGGAAACCTCTGCGAACATTCTGTGCAAAGTGCTGCAGGAAGAACCGCGATGCGTCGCCGCCACGGTTTTTCCCACAGCTGTTTTTTGCTGCAGGACGCCACGTGGGGCCTTAAGGAGTTTTCCATCTCATTTTTATTGATGATCTATCCTCAGAATAAATCATCAATAAGAGATAAGTGATTCCCCGCTGATCAGCTGTATGAAGGGGCTATGGCGCCTGTTTATATCACACGCTGTCTGTTTATAGTGACCGTGTGATGGCATTCCAGCCTTGTCACATAGACGTGTATAGGACGAGGCTGTAGTTACATGACATGGCCGCTATGAGATGACACTATGTAAACAGAGAAGGGGTCACGGCGCTTACACAGGGACCACGGGTCATTCAAACAGCTGATCCTCGGGGTCCCGGGTATTGGAACCCCAATAATTTTTTTTTTCCCTTGTTTTTTTTTTTTCTTTTTAATTAGGAAACACCTGGGGCATTATTAATAAGGGAACTATTTAAAGGGGTGCACAGGGAAGTTATTAATTTAAAGATGCACTTGGGAGTATTATTCATTATAGGGGGTTATATTATATATTGTATAATTGGGGGGAACGCAGCAGGATGGGGGTGCAGGTGAGGACAATGTTGGTCGGTGCCTGGAAAAGTGAGGAGCCAAAGATGTCTGTGCTGCAAACTTTACAGAGACTGGAAGAAGTGGTCATGGCCGTCCGGATGAAAGAGACGGGGAATGTGAAGGATTAGTCAGAGACGTCACCAGTAAGTCACTAAATGTTACTGCCCTGTATTCACCTAAATCCTCTGCAGAGCCCTGTGTAGAGCTGCTATATACCACTATACACTCACCGTATACTCATAGTATCGGTATACAAACATGTCCAAGTTGGGGGCCCACTTGGACATGTTCACCCCCCTGTGCTGAACTGCTAGCTACGCCTCTGTTGTAAGGTGTTTTATTTTTTTATTTGGGGGGAGCGCAAGATGTAGTCTTTATATACAGTATATTATTTTGGGGAATGTCCAGTGTTTTGTTCATTTTTTGAGAAGAGTCGAAAAAAAAAATTCAGCGATGAAACTATTTTGATTTTTTTTTTAACACTCTGGTGCACCTTTTAGGGAAAGAGGGTGATTAAAATGTTTTTATTTTTCAATTTATTTTTTTAAAATATTGTAAAAAATTTTTAAATTTGTTTTTGAACCACTCTGCTTCTGAGCGGGCGCCATATTTAAAGACTAGAGATGAACGAATCGATTCTGCAGAAGTGGAATTCGATCTGAATTTCAGGAAATCTTCGATTCTCCACGATTCCGGATTTCCTGATGCTTCGCGGTAACGAATATTTAGTAAGGACCTTTGTGACATCAGACGGTCACATGATATTGTCTAGTGATGTGATTGGGTAGGCGTGTCTTTGCTTGTTAGCAGATCCTTCCACATGAATAAAACTTGTCCGTGCTGGAGAGAGAGAGAGAAACATGACCGCGGCATCCAAGGGCTTCCGCCATTTTGCCGCCCACCCACCCACTCCGGCTCTCTGTAGCCTGGAAATAGCTGTTTATTCGCCGCAAAGTAATTCAGATCAAAGCAAATTTTTTTTGGAACTGCGAATCAAACTTTTGAGAAATTCGCTCATCTCTATTAAAGAGCAAAAATCCAACATATTATCACAGCAGGTGCCAGGATTGGTCTAAAGAGGGTCCGTTTCACTGCTATTTTTTCAGGAAGGTTGTGTGCATGTAACTAAAGCTACATTCACATAACCGTTGGACAAAATGGACGTGAAAAAGGGACATTTTTCAAGTCCGTTTTGCATCCAAGGGGCACTTGTTTTTAGGGATCTCTCATAGATTTGAGTTTACTGAAAGTTCCGTGAAAACTGACACAAATTGGATTATGACCTATTTTTTGATGATCCATTAAAACAGACCGTCAAAAAAAAAAAAACCTGCTCATGTGAATGGCCCTATTCACGTGTATTGACTTTAATGCATGTATGGTTTTCAAATTTTATGAGTGATAACAAAAATCATAAATTTTAGCAAAAAATTTGTCTTATGTCCTTCTGGGCAATCTTGTATACCTATAGAGGTGTGAAATTCATGGACTTCCATTTAAAGGGAACCTGAGTATTCATGAAAAGTTGAAATATCTGCAAGGTCTTGCTGGGCAGTCTGTTCTATGACTGTATAATCCTTCATACATGTTTGCCTATCAGTTTTTCTGCTGCTAATATCCCCACTATGGCTGCAGCACATTTTGCATTTGTCTCTGAGACTGTGGGCATGTAGAATAAGGAGCGGAACATCCCCTCCCATATCTATTACACATACTGTTCTGCCATTCTGCCAGGAGTAACTGTAAAATAACAAGCAAATATCTGAGAAAAGCCCAATTGACCATAATATAGGAGATCCAGGAACACTGGACTGCAAATACAGCGCAAATACATGCAGGCATGATGCAGCTAAAATACAAGAATAAAAACAATCTATCAGCATAGTCAGTAAAGCTGCTTGCTGTTTGTGAATAATATCTCATCTGTAATCATATAAGCAGCCAGAAGTAGATACAAGTACATAGAATAACTATTTCTTATATTGTAAGCTGTGAGATTTGTAGAAAGTTCAGTCCTTTGCACAGAGCAAGCAGTTTGGAGATGTGTGGCGTCTGTGAAGAGAATCAGTCCCTCCCCTCTCTATTCATTGTGTGAAGCCAAAATAGAACCTCCCCCTCCAATCACGATGTCTTCCTTATCTAATGTATCTACGGATTGGCTAGCAACAGGGAGTGAACTGCCAATTAGCAAGAGGGAAGACACCTAGTGGCAGAAACTTTACATTTTGGAAAAGGGATTTTACATTTTGGTCCAGAATGACATTCTCTATAAAATGAGACTAAGTTATCTGAAAAATGAGTGACCATTACATAAAAAAGAAGAAAAAACTGCATTGTTTAGCAAATTTGAATTTTTCTATCAATAGGTTGTAGACTTGCTGTGAAATCCATTGTGAAAAAAAGTTTCAGCAAACTTATAAAATATATTTGGGTGACTTTTGTAATATTGTACTAAATACAGTACACACAGAATCCACCTGATGCAATAATACAAAAGTTTGGTAATTTTGTAGAGACAAAAAAGTGCAGACTAGTAAATGTGTAACAAATTTTGGGTCAGTCACTTTAGTTTGTGATCTGCTCTCATGGCACAGACGGCTAATGCATGTAATTCACATAATTAGAGGGTAGAGACTACAATTTACAGAGAAAATCTGTCTCCAGCAGATAGTCAGTGTGGGATAGTTGTGCCCCCGGTATACAGTAATTTCACCAAAATGATTCAAGTTTCTCATCATTTCCATCTCTTGAAAGGGAAATATACAGTAAACATTCTGAATAGGAAATCACAGAAGGTAAGAGCAGAGTACATTTCATATTGAAGGTTTACTCACAGAGGTGCTATATTCTGTGCTCACTAATACTACTGAGTAATGTACAATCCATCTAACTAATGCAATATTTACAATAAAAAAACTACTATAATACTGCTCCTATGTACAATAATATAACTACTATAATACTGCTCCTATGTACAAGAATATAACTACTATAATACTGCTCCTATGTACAAGAATATAACTACTATAATACTACTCCTATGTACCAGAATATAACTACTATAATAATGCTCCTATGTACAAGAATATAACTACTATAATACTGCTCCTATGTACAAGAATATAACTACTATAATACTACCCCTATGTACAAGAATATAACTACTATAATACTGCCTCCTATGTACAAGAATATAACTACTATAATACTGCCTCCTATGTACAAGAATATAACTACTATAATACTACCTCCTATGTACAAGAATATAACTACTATAATACTGCCTCCTATGTACAAGAATATAACTACTATAATACTACTCCTATGTACAAGAATATAACTACTATAATACTACTTCTATGTACAAGAATATGACTACTATAATACTACCTCCTATGTACAAGAATATAACTACTATAATACTGCTCCTATGTACAAGAATATAACTACTATAATACTGCTCCTATGTACAAGAATATAACTACTATAATACTGCCTCCTATGTACAAGAATATAACTACTATAATACTGCTCCTATGTACAATAATATAACTACTATAATACTGCTCCTATGTACAAGAATATAACTACTATAATACTGCTCCTATGTACAAGAATATAACTACTATAATACTACTCCTATGTACCAGAATATAACTACTATAATAATGCTCCTATGTACAAGAATATAACTACTATAATACTACTCCTATGTACAAGAATATAACTACTATAATACTGCCCCTATGTACAAGAATATAACTACTATAATACTGCCTCCTATGTACAAGAATATAACTACTATAATACTGCCTCCTATGTACAAGAATATAACTACTATAATACTACCTCCTATGTACAAGAATATAACTACTATAATACTGCCTCCTATGTACAAGAATATAACTACTATAATACTGCTCCTATGTACAAGAATATAACTACTATAATACTACTCCTATGTACAAGAATATGACTACTATAATACTACCTCCTATGTACAAGAATATAACTACTATAATACTACTCCTATGTACAAGAATATAACTACTATAATACTGCTCCTATGTACAAGAATATAACTACTATAATACTGCTCCTATGTACAAGAATATAACTACTATAATACTGCCTCCTATGACAAGAATATAACTACTATAATACTGCCTCCTATGTACAAGAATATAACTACTATAATACTACCTCCTATGTACAAGAATATAACTACTATAATACTACCTCCTATGTACAAGAATATAACTACTATAATACTACTCCTATGTACAAGAATATAACTACTATAATACTGCTCCTATGTACAAGAATATAACTACTATAATACTGCTCCTATGTACAAGAATATAACTACTATAATACTGCTCCTATGTACAAGAATATAACTACTATAATACTGCTCCTATGTACAAGAATATAACTATTATAATACTGCCTCCTATGTACAAGAATATAACTACTATAATACTACCTCCTATGTACAAGAATATAACAACTATAATACTACCTCCTATGTACAAGAATATAACTACTATAATCCTGCCCCCTATGTACAAGAATATAACTACTATAATACTGCTTCAATATACAAGAAAATAACTACTATAATACTACCTCCTATGTACAAGAATATAACTACTATAATACTACCTCCTATGTACAAGAATATAACTACTATAATACTGCTCCTATATACAAGAATATAACTACTATAATAATGCTCCTATATACAAGAATATAACTACTATAATACTGCTCCTATGTACAAGAATATAATTACTATAATACTGCCTCCTATGTACAAGAATATAACTACTATAATACTACTCCTATGTACAAGAATATAACTACTATAATACTGCCCCCTATGTACAAGAATATAACTACTTTAATACTTCCTCCTATGTACAAGAATATAACTACTATAATACTGCTCCTATGTACAGGAATATAACTACTATAATACTGCCTCCTATGTACAAGAATATAACTACTATAATACTGCCCCCTATGTACAAGAATATAACTACTATAATACTGCTCCTATATACAAGAATATAACTACTATAATACTGCTCCTATGTGCAAGAATATAACTACTATAAATCTACCTCCTATGTACAAGAATATAACTACTATAATACTGCTCCTATGTACAAGAATATAACTACTATAATACTGCTCCTATGTACAAGAATATAACTACTATAATACTGCTCCAATGTACAAGAATATAACTACTATAATACTGCCCCCTATGTACAAGAATATAACTACTATAATATCACCTCCTATGTACAAGAATATAAGTACTATAATACTGCTCCTATGTACAAGAATATAACTACTATAATACTGCTCCTATGTACAAGAATATAACTACTATAATACTACCTCCTATGTACAAGAATATAACTACTATAACCTACTATCCTCCTATGTACAAGAATATAACTACTATAATACTGCTCCTATGTACAAGAATATAACTACTATAATACTGCTCCTATGTACAAGAATATAACTACTATAATACTGCTCCTATGTACAAGAATATAACTACTATAATACTGCTCCTATGTACAAGAATATAACTACTATAATACTGCCTCCTATGTACAAGAATATAACTACTATAATACTACCTCCTATGTACAAGAATATAACTACTATAATACTACCTCCTATGTACAAGAATATAACTACTATAATCCTGCCCCCTATGTACAAGAATATAACTACTATAATACTGCTTCAATATACAAGAAAATAACTACTATAATACTACCTCCTATGTACAAGAATATAACTACTATAATACTACCTCCTATGTACAAGAATATAACTACTATAATACTGCTCCTATATACAAGAATATAACTACTATAATAATGCTCCTATATACAAATAACAAGAATATAACTACTATAATACTGCTCCTATGTACAAGAATATAATTACTATAATACTGCCTCCTATGTACAAGAATATAACTACTATAATACTACTCCTATGTACAAGAATATAACTACTATAATACTGCCCCCTATGTACAAGAATATAACTACTTTAATACTTCCTCCTATGTACAAGAATATAACTACTATAATACTGCTCCTATGTACAGGAATATAACTACTATAATACTGCCTCCTATGTACAAGAATATAACTACTATAATACTGCCCCCTATGTACAAGAATATAACTACTATAATACTGCTCCTATATACAAGAATATAACTACTATAGTACTGCTCCTATGTGCAAGAATATAACTACTATAAATCTACCTCCTATGTACAAGAATATAACTACTATAATACTGCTCCTATGTACAAGAATATAACTACTATAATACTGCTCCTATGTACAAGAATATAACTACTATAATACTGCTCCAATGTACAAGAATATAACTACTATAATACTGCCCCCTATGTACAAGAATATAACTACTATAATATCACCTCCTATGTACAAGAATATAAGTACTATAATACTGCTCCTATGTACAAGAATATAACTACTATAATACTGCTCCTATGTACAAGAATATAACTACTATAATACTGCTCCTATGTACAAGAATATAACTACTATAATACAACTCCTATGTACAAGAATATAACTACTATAATACTACCTCCTATGTACAAGAATATAACTGCTATAATACTGCTCCTATGTACAAGAATATAACTACTATAATACTGCTCCTATGTACAAGAATATAACTACTATAATACTGCTCCTATGTACAAGAATATAACTACTATAATACTGCCTATGTACAATAATATAACTACTATAATACTGCCTCCTATGTACAAGAATATAACTACTATAATACTACCTCCTATGTACAAGAATATAACTACTATAATACTGCTCCCATGTACAAGAATATAACTACTATAATACCGCTCCTATGTACAAGAATATAACTACTATAATACTGCCTCCTATGTACAAGAATATAACTACTATAATACTGCCTCCTATGTACAAGAATATAACTACTATAATACTACCTCCTATGTACAAGAATATAACTACTATAATCCTGCCCCCTATGTACAAGAATATAACTACTATAATACTGCTTCAATATACAAGAAAATAACTACTATAATACTACCTCCTATGTACAAGAATATAACTACTATAATACTACCTCCTATGTACAAGAACATAACTACTATAATACTGCTCCTATATACAAGAATATAACTACTATAATAATGCTCCTATATACAAGAATATAACTACTATAATACTGCTCCTATGTACAAGAATATAATTACTATAATACTGCTCCTATGTACAATAATATAACTACTATAATACTGCTCCCTATGTACAAGAATATAACTACTATAATACTGCTCCTATGTACAAGAATATAACTACTATAATGCTGCTCCTATGTACAAGAATATAACTACTATAATAATGCTCCTATGTACAAGAATATAACTACTATAATACTGCTCCTATGTACAAGAATATAACTACTATAATACTACTCCTATGTACAAGAATATAACTGCTATAATACTGCCCCCTATGTACAAGAATATAACTACTATAATACTTCTCCTATGTACAAGAATATAACTACTATAATACTGCTCCTATGTACAAGAATATAACTACTATAATACTGCCTCCTATGTACAAGAATATAACTACTATAATATTGCCCCCTATGTACAAGAATATAACTACTATAATACTGCTCCTATATACAAGAATATAACTACTATAATACTGCTCCTATGTACAAGAATATAACTACTATAATACTGCTCCTATGTACAAGAATATAACTACTATAATACTGCTCCTATGTACAAGAATATAACTACTATAATACTGCTCCTATGTACAAGAATATAACTACTATAATACTGCCTCCTATGTACAAGAATATAACTACTATAATACTACCTCCTATGTACAAGAATATAACTACTATAATACTACCTCCTATGTACAAGAATATAACTACTATAATACACCTCCTATTACAGATTACTACTATAATCCTGCCCCCTATGTACAAGAATATAACTACTATAATACTGCTTCAATATACAAGAAAATAACTACTATAATACTACCTCCTATGTACAAGAATATAACTACTATAATACTACCTCCTATGTACAAGAATATAACTACTATAATACTGCTCCTATATACAAGAATATAACTACTATAATAATGCTCCTATATACAAGAATATAACTACTATAATACTGCTCCTATGTACAAGAATATAATTACTATAATACTGCCTCCTATGTACAAGAATATAACTACTATAATACTACTCCTATGTACAAGAATATAACTACTATAATACTGCCCCCTATGTACAAGAATATAACTACTATAATACTTCCTCCTATGTACAAGAATATAACTACTATAATACTGCTCCTATGTACAAGAATATAACTACTATAATACTGCCTCCTATGTACAAGAATATAACTACTATAATACTGCCCCCTATGTACAAGAATATAACTACTATAATACTGCTCCTATATACAAGAATATAACTACTATAATACTGCTCCTATGTGCAAGAATATAACTACTATAAATCTACCTCCTATGTACAGGAATATAACTACTATAATACTGCTCCTATGTACAAGAATATAACTACTATAATACTGCTCCTATGTACAAGAATATAACTACTATAATACTGCTCCTATGTACAAGAATATAACTACTATAATACTGCCCCCTATGTACAAGAATATAACTACTAAAATATCACCTCCTATGTACAAGAATATAAGTACTATAATACTGCTCCTATGTACAAGAATATAACTACTATAATACTGCTCCTATGTACGAGAATATAACTACTATAATACTACCTCCTACGTACAAGAATATAACTACTATAATACTGCTCCTATGTACAAGAATATAACTACTATAATACTACTCCTATGTACAAGAATATAACTACTATAATACTACTCCTATGTACAAGAATATAACTACTATAATACTACCTCCTATGTACAAGAATATAACTGCTATAATACTGCTCCTATGTACAAGAATATAACTACTATAATACTGCTCCTATGTACAAGAATATAACTACTATAATACTGCCCCCTATGTACAAGAATATAACTACTATAATACTGCTCCTATATACAAGAATATAACTACTATAATACTGCTCCTATGTGCAAGAATATAACTACTATAAAACTACCTCCTATGTACAAGAATATAACTACTATAATACTGCCTCCTATGTACAAGAATATAACTACTATAATACTACTCCTATAAAGAATATAACTACTATAATACTGCCTCCTATGTACAAGAATATAACTACTATAATACTACCTCCTATGTACAAGAATATAACTACTATAATACTACCTCCTATGTACAAGAATATAACTACTATAATACTACTCCTATGTACAAGAATATAACTACTATAATACTGCTCCTATGTACAAGAATATAACTACTATAATACTGCTCCTATGTACAAGAATATAACTACTATAATACTGCTCCTATGTACAAGAATATAACTACTATAATACTGCCTCCTATGTACAAGAATATAACTACTATAATACTACCTCCTATGTACAAGAATATAACAACTATAATACTACCTCCTATGTACAAGAATATAACTACTATAATCCTGCCCCCTATGTACAAGAATATAACTACTATAATACTGCTTCAATATACAAGAAAATAACTACTATAATACTACCTCCTATGTACAAGAATATAACTACTATAATACTACCTCCTATGTACAAGAATATAACTACTATAATACTGCTCCTATATACAAGAATATAACTACTATAATAATGCTCCTATATACAAGAATATAACTACTATAATACTGCTCCTATGTACAAGAATATAATTACTATAATACTGCCTCCTATGTACAAGAATATAACTACTATAATACTACTCCTATGTACAAGAATATAACTACTATAATACTGCCCCCTATGTACAAGAATATAACTACTTTAATACTTCCTCCTATGTACAAGAATATAACTACTATAATACTGCTCCTATGTACAGGAATATAACTACTGTAATACTGCCTCCTATGTACAAGAATATAACTACTATAATACTGCCCCCTATGTACAAGAATATAACTACTATAATACTGCTCCTATATACAAGAATATAACTACTATAATACTGCTCCTATGTGCAAGAATATAACTACTATAAATCTACCTCCTATGTACAAGAATATAACTACTATAATACTGCTCCTATGTACAAGAATATAACTACTATAATACTGCTCCTATGTACAAGAATATAACTACTATAATACTGCTCCTATGTACAAGAATATAACTACTATAATACTGCCCCCTATGTACAAGAATATAACTACTATAATATCACCTCCTATGTACAAGAATATAAGTACTATAATACTGCTCCTATGTACAAGAATATAACTACTATAATACTGCTCCTATGTACAAGAATATAACTACTATAATACTACTCCTATGTACAAGAATATAACTACTATAATACTGCTCCTATGTACAAGAATATAACTACTATAATACTGCTCCTATGTACAAGAATATAACTACTATAATACTGCTCCTATGTACAAGAATATAACTACTATAATACTGCTCCTATGTACAAGAATATAACTACTATAATACTGCTCCTATGTACAAGAATATAACTACTATAATACTGCCTCCTATGTACAAGAATATAACTACTATAATACTACCTCCTATGTACAAGAATATAACTACTATAATACTACCTCCTATGTACAAGAATATAACTACTATAATACTGCCCCCTATGTACAAGAATATAACTACTATAATACTGCTCCAATGTACAAGAATATAACTACTATAATACTACCTCCTATGTACAAGAATATAACTACTATAATACTAGCTCCTATGTACAAGAATATAACTACTATAATACTGCTCCTATGTACAAGAATATAACTACTATAATACTGCTCCTATGTACAAGAATATAACTACTATAATACTGCTCCTATGTACAAGAATATAACTACTATAATACTGCCTCCTATGTACAAGAATATAACTACTATAATACTACTCCTATGTACAAGAATATAACTACTATAATACTGCCCCCTATGTACAAGAATATAACTACTATAATACTCCTCCTATGTACAAGAATATAACTACTATAATACTGCTCCTATGTACAAGAATATAACTACTATAATACTGCCTCCTATGTACAAGAATATAACTACTATAATACTGCCCCCTATGTACAAGAATATAACTACTATAATACTGCTCCTATATACAAGAATATAACTACTATAATACTGCTCCTATGTACAAGAATATAACTACTATAATACTGCCTCCTATGTACAAGAATATAACTACTATAATACTGCTCCTATGTACAAGAATATAACTACTATAATACTGCTCCTATGTACAAGAATATAATTACTATAATACTGCCTCCTATGTACAAGAATATAACTACTATAATACTACTCCTATGTACAAGAATATAACTACTATAATACTGCCCCCTATGTACAAGAATATAACTACTATAATACTGCTCCTATGTACAAGAATATAACTACTATAATACTGCTCCTATGTACAAGAATATAACTACTATAAATCTACGCTCCTATGTACAAGAATATAACTACTATAATACTGCTCCTATGTACAAGAATATAACTACTATAATACTGCTCCTATGTACAAGAATATAACTACTATAATACTGCTCCAATGTACAAGAATATAACTACTATAATACTGCCCCCTATGTACAAGAATATAACTACTATAATATCACCTCCTATGTACAAGAATATAAGTACTATAATACTGCTCCTATGTACAAGAATATAACTACTATAATACTGCTCCTATGTACAAGAATATAACTACTATAATACTACTCCTATGTACAAGAATATAACTACTATAATACTGCTCCTATGTACAAGAATATAACTACTATAATACTGCTCCTATGTACAAGAATATAACTACTATAATACTGCTCCTATGTACAAGAATATAACTACTATAATACTGCTCCTATGTACAAGAATATAACTACTATAATACTGCTCCTATGTACAAGAATATAACTATTATAATACTGCCTCCTATGTACAAGAATATAACTACTATAATACTACCTCCTATGTACAAGAATATAACTACTATAATACTACCTCCTATGTACAAGAATATAACTACTATAATCCTGCCCCCTATGTACAAGAATATAACTACTATAATCCTGCCTATACAAGAAATAACTACATAATACCTCCAATATACAAGAAAATAACTACTATAATACTACCTCCTATGTACAAGAATATAACTACTATAATACTACCTCCTATGTACAAGAATATAACTACTATAATACTGCTCCTATATACAAGAATATAACTACTATAATAATGCTCCTATATACAAGAATATAACTACTATAATACTGCTCCTATGTACAAGAATATAATTACTATAATACTGCCTCCTATGTACAAGAATATAACTACTATAATACTACTCCTATGTACAAGAATATAACTACTATAATACTGCCCCCTATGTACAAGAATATAACTACTTTAATACTTCCTCCTATGTACAAGAATATAACTACTATAATACTGCTCCTATGTACAGGAATATAACTACTATAATACTGCCTCCTATGTACAAGAATATAACTACTATAATACTGCCCCCTATGTACAAGAATATAACTACTATAATACTGCTCCTATGTACAAGAATATAACTACTATAATACTGCTCCTATGTACAAGAATATAATTACTATAATACTGCCTCCTATGTACAAGAATATAACTACTATAATACTGCTCCTATGTACAAGAATATAACTACTATAATACTGCTCCTATGTACAAGAATATAACTACTATAATACTGCTCCAATGTACAAGAATATAACTACTATAATACTGCCCCCTATGTACAAGAATATAACTACTATAATATCACCTCCTATGTACAAGAATATAAGTACTATAATACTGCTCCTATGTACAATAATATAACTACTATAATACTGCTCCTATGTACAAGAATATAACTACTATAATACTACCTCCTATGTACAAGAATATAACTACTATAATACTATTCCTATGTACAAGAATATAACTACTATAATACTGCTCCTATGTACAAGAATATAACTACTATAATACTGCTCCTATGTACAAGAATATAACTACTATAATACTGCTCCTATGTACAAGAATATAACTACTATAATACTGCTCCTATGTACAAGAATATAACTACTATAATACTGCCTCCTATGTACAAGAATATAACTACTATAATACTACCTCCTATGTACAAGAATATAACTACTATAATACTACCTCCTATGTACAAGAATATAACTACTATAATCCTGCCCCCTATGTACAAGAATATAACTACTATAATACTGCTTCAATATACAAGAAAATAACTACTATAATACTACCTCCTATGTACAAGAATATAACTACTATAATACTACCTCCTATGTACAAGAATATAACTACTATAATACTGCTCCTATATACAAGAATATAACTACTATAATAATGCTCCTATATACAAGGATATAAATACTATAATACTGCTCCTATGTACAAGAATATAATTACTATAATACTGCCTCCTATGTACAAGAATATAACTACTATAATACTACTCCTATGTACAAGAATATAACTACTATAATACTGCCCCCTATGTACAAGAATATAACTACTTTAATACTTCCTCCTATGTACAAGAATATAACTACTATAATACTGCTCCTATGTACAGGAATATAACTACTATAATACTGCCTCCTATGTACAAAAATATAACTACTATAATACTGCCCCCTATGTACAAGAATATAACTACTATAATACTGCTCCTATATACAAGAATATAACTACTATAGTACTGCTCCTATGTGCAAGAATATAACTACTATAAATCTACCTCCTATGTACAAGAATATAACTACTATAATACTGCTCCTATGTACAAGAATATAACTACTATAATACTGCTCCTATGTACAAGAATATAACTACTATAATACTGCTCCAATGTACAAGAATATAACTACTATAATACTGCCCCCTATGTACAAGAATATAACTACTATAATATCACCTCCTATGTACAAGAATATAAGTACTATAATACTGCTCCTATGTACAAGAATATAACTACTATAATACTGCTCCTATGTACAAGAATATAACTACTATAATACTGCTCCTATGTACAAGAATATAACTACTATAATACAACTCCTATGTACAAGAATATAACTACTATAATACTACCTCCTATGTACAAGAATATAACTGCTATAATACTGCTCCTATGTACAAGAATATAACTACTATAATACTGCTCCTATGTACAAGAATATAACTACTATAATACTGCTCCTATGTACAAGAATATAACTACTATAATACTGCTATGTACAATAATATAACTACTATAATACTGCCTCCTATGTACAAGAATATAACTACTATAATACTACCTCCTATGTACAAGAATATAACTACTATAATACTGCTCCCATGTACAAGAATATAACTACTATAATACTGCTCCTATGTACAAGAATATAACTACTATAATACTGCCTCCTATGTACAAGAATATAACTACTATAATACTGCCTCCTATGTACAAGAATATAACTACTATAATACTACCTCCTATGTACAAGAATATAACTACTATAATCCTGCCCCCTATGTACAAGAATATAACTACTATAATACTGCTTCCAATATACAAGAAAATAACTACTATAATACTACCTCCTATGTACAAGAATATAACTACTATAATACTACCTCCTATGTACAAGAACATAACTACTATAATACTGCTCCTATGTACAAGAATATAACTACTATAATAATGCTCCTATGTACAAGAATATAACTACTATAATACTGCTCCTATGTACAAGAATATAACTACTATAATACTGCTCCTATGTACAATAATATAACTACTATAATACTGCTCCCTATGTACAAGAATATAACTACTATAATACTGCTCCTATGTACAAGAATATAACTACTATAATACTGCTCCTATGTACAAGAATATAACTACTATAATAATGCTCCTATGTACAAGAATATAACTACTATAATACTGCTCCTATGAACAAGAATATAACTACTATAATACTACTCCTATGTACAAGAATATAACTGCTATAATACTGCCCCCTATGTACAAGAATATAACTACTATAATACTTCCTCCTATGTACAAGAATATAACTACTATAATACTGCTCCTATGTACAAGAATATAACTACTATAATACTGCCTCCTATGTACAAGAATATAACTACTATAATATTGCCCTCCTATGTACAAGAATATAACTACTATAATACTGCTCCTATGTACAAGAATATAACTACTATAATACTGCTCCTATGTGCAAGAATATAACTACTATAAATCTACTGCTCCTATGTACAGGAATATAACTACTATAATACTGCTCCTATGTACAAGAATATAACTACTATAATACTGCTCCTATGTACAAGAATATAACTACTATAATACTGCTCCTATGTACAAGAATATAACTACTATAATACTGCCTCCTATGTACAAGAATATAACTACTATAATACTACCTCCTATGTACAAGAATATAACTACTATAATACTACCTCCTATGTACAAGAATATAACTACTATAATCCTGCCCCCTATGTACAAGAATATAACTACTATAATACTGCTTCAATATACAAGAAAATAACTACTATAATAGTACCTCCTATGTACAAGAATATAACTACTATAATACTACCTCCTATGTACAAGAATATAACTACTATAATACTGCTCCTATATACAAGAATATAACTACTATAATAATGCTCCTATATACAAGAATATAACTACTATAATACTGCTCCTATGTACAAGAATATAATTACTATAATACTGCCTCCTATGTACAAGAATATAACTACTATAATACTACTCCTATGTACAAGAATATAACTACTATAATACTGCCCCCTATGTACAAGAATATAACTACTATAATACTTCCTCCTATGTACAAGAATATAACTACTATAATACTGCTCCTATGTACAAGAATATAACTACTATAATACTGCCTCCTATGTACAAGAATATAACTACTATAATACTGCCCCCTATGTACAAGAATATAACTACTATAATACTGCTCCTATATACAAGAATATAACTACTATAATACTGCTCCTATGTGCAAGAATATAACTACTATAAATCTACCTCCTATGTACAGGAATATAACTAATATAATACTGCTCCTATGTACAAGAATATAACTACTATAATACTGCTCCTATGTACAAGAATATAACTACTATAATACTGCTCCTATGTACAAGAATATAACTACTATAATACTGCCCCCTATGTACAAGAATATAACTACTAAAATATCACCTCCTATGTACAAGAATATAAGTACTATAATACTGCTCCTATGTACAAGAATATAACTACTATAATACTGCTCCTATGTACGAGAATATAACTACTATAATACTACCTCCTACGTACAAG